>JAPMOR010014342.1:491667-510732 GCA_026543865.1 Argiope aurantia
ATATAACTATTAATACACATCTATTCATATACAAGTATATAAGTATTGATGAATATTAATATACAATTATATTAGTCACCTTTTTCCGACCAATTGAAACCAAAATTTGACATAGAATTACAATTGTTGTCACAAAACCATATACGGTATATATTTAAGGAAATGCATTTTTAACATACATATATGCAGAAATACGGATTGACAGACATTCAACCCCTAGAAGTGTACTGAATCTGTGTACAAAATTTTGCATTTAGCTCTTTTTATTTGGAAGTTACTGTGTTATCTTATATTTGGTCAGCCGGAAAGACTAACTTTCTCTGAATGTATTTCGTTCAAAATTTGATGGAAAATTGCAAACGTTCAGTAAAGATCATATATCATATTTCATCCGACCAGTTCAAAGCGTTTTTGAGCTATCCTGTTCACAAATACACATAAATATTTTTACGAGAAAGTTAAAAATTCCCAGTCATCGTACATTAGTATTTACAATTATATTAATTTGGAACGAAATGAATATTTAAATAATTAAAAATTGTGGAATCTCCTAAATGTACTGAAGTTCCTAGAAGCGATTTATGGTTATAACTAGTAATAGTTTCCGGCATTTTTTACTAATGAGCTGATATACCTGAATAGTCCCACAATGAGGGGGGGGGACTTCATAATTGAGGAAGAGAAATTTCTGGTATGGTGGTTGCTTCTCGCCACCTTGGTGCATACAGAAAAAGGTGGAAATCAGCTGCCTCACACCGATAACGGGGAGTATTTCCCAAGGAAAGAGTTGTATCGTGGCCGGTGATAGTCCTCAGGACTCTATCACAATTCCCGCCAGTGTTGCTGTTGCGGCGGTTCGGGCATTCAGATTTTGTCGGGTGCCTTCGGACGGGTCAAAGTAGCCGGTTTTGCGTTAGTTGTACAGGGTGTTTATAAATGAATATCCCAGCTTTCAGATATCTTAAAAGAAAATGCTTCAACGTACAGCTTTGTTGCTCATCGGAAATTAAAAATAACCATTGAAAGTTTAAACACCAAACAATTATAAGTGTTGAATGTGAGTCCCTCTAGAAATGCAAGTTTATAGAAGAGGGACGATAACTTATTCCACAATTTTTTTCTGTATACTCAATTTGAAGCTTTGAAAGAATATAGATAAGCATATGTGTTATTATTTGATTTTTTTTTCATTGGTCTACATCAAACATCAGGTGTTTGTTTCATCTCTGCGAATAGAGATTTACGAAAGGCTTGAATATCTGGTGCATTTCAAAGAGCCATATCAGAGAAGCTGAAAAAATATGCGATGTGTTATCTTGTCACCTTGATATCGTAGATATTTTTGAAGGAGGTTAAAATGAGCACTTATAACTGTGTCGAATTTAAACTTCTAATTGTAATTTTTTAATTTTCGATTAAAACCAAGTTTCTATTTTGACTTGTTTTCTTTTAATAGCCTCACAAAATTGGAATTTTCATTCATAAAATTATGGATATTATTATAAAAACTCAATTCAATGACTTGATGAAACTATGGAATAATTAAGAATTTTATCAGAACAATAAAAACATTGTTGCAGTATCAAATTGAATTTAAAAAAAAAATTAATGAAACTTGAGAAAAAAATTACAGATTTGAAATTAATACCATTAGAATGTCATTTTAGTTTTAAAATAATTTATTAACAATTCCTAGGAAAATATTTCAGAAAAATCTCTCACATCTAAAAGTTAAAAACTCCAAAAATTTGTCTAAATTTTTACGTAGTCAACTTCATTATTTTTAAAATTTTACAATGATCCAGTCTTGTAGCTAATGTTTTAATTCCATTTGGGTAAGTATAAAAAGCATACAAAGAAATATTTATCTTTATAAATACATAAATATAAAGTTAATAACAACAATATAATTAAAGAAAAATTATTCTAAACGTTTATACTACAAATACGTTTATTTGATTTTCAGTATATATTAGCATTACAAGAATTTCATTTATGCAATCAAAATTTCCAATTGGATAATATAGATTTTCCGTTATATGAAGTTAAAAAATAATAACAGTAAATTTAAGGCCATATTATTCTAAACATTACTTCATATTTGTTTATTTCATTTTCACCATTTACTATCGAAGGAATTTCATTTATGAAATCAAAATTTCCAATGATATAATATGGATTTTCCATTACATAAAGTTAAATAATAACAACAACAAATTTAAAGTCACATTATTCTAAACATAACTTCAGATACGTTTATTTTATTTCTGGAATTTATTAGCATCTCCAAATAAGTAATATAGATTTTTTCGTTACATAAAGTTAAATAATAACAACAGAAAGTTTAAAGCCATATTATTCTAAACATTACTTCGAATTTTTTTGATTTCATTTTCACCAAAGATTATCAAAGGAATTTCATACATGCAATCAAAATTTCCAATTAGATAATATCAATTTTTCCGTGACATAAAGTTAAATAATAACAACAATAAATTTAAGTCCATATTATTCTAAATATTCCTTCTGATTTGTTTATTTCACTTTCACTCTTTATTGCCACCACAAGAATTTCATTTATGTAATCAAAAATTCCAATTAGATAATATGGATTGATCGTTATTTAAAATTGCAATAACATTATACAATATCAACTAGGAACAAACCCTTTGCTTACCTATTTTTAATCCTATTACAGAATGATGAAAAATGCAAAGCACTTCGATGAAATCGAGAAACACATTTACTTCACGCCAGATAATTATTTACTGCATTCCCACAGCCGAGCAATTAAGTAATTCAGTAATTCATAATAAGCATTTACGTGCGTAATTACGATGTTTTATTCATAAAGGTATTATATAATGTGAATTGAATATATATTTCTGTGATAAACTTTAAGTTCACACTCCAGTTACAATTATCTTCAAATCTGAATACCAATAAGATATTTATCCCTTTCTAGAATGCATAACTTCTATGTTTTTCTCACACTTCTTTGTTTAATCCAGAAAAAATAAACAATTCCTAAGATATTTCCTGTTAATTGAGAATAATCTTGAAATAATTTTGAATTAGTTAATCAATGCATTATAAGTCAAATGAATAATGCATTTTGATTATCTTGAAATTTCCATTTTAACTAAAAAAAGTGTAAAGTACTAATTTTTCAAATAAATTCAACGAAAAACATGGCAGCATGTTAGACAAATCTGTAAAAATATCCAAATTGAAAGTAAAAAAAATTATAATAATTTAATATAATAATTTAGTATTTCTATCATTATAATTAATCCTATTTCAAAACTTTTTTCAAAAGAATTTGAAAAAAACACACACAGTTATTTTGAAAAGTTGTGAAATTTTAAAGTGAATTTTAAGAACAATTTTGTAACACGGTTGTTAAATAGCAATTTTTTATTCAGTGGTTCATAATAATAATGAAAGGGATGTTAAAATTTGTATTATAAAATCCAAAATTTTATAAAGAAAAATAATTCTGTTTATGCTTTAATCTACTTTTATTACAATTGTCTATCGAATGCAACGATGCCTCAAAATTATAGTCCCAAATTTTTTGTCAGTTATTTATAAAATTTTTATAAAGTTTAATTTATTCTTTTAATGCAATTTATTCATTTAAAATATGATATACACGCGATACATATTATTCAAAATAAATTTAATTAAGGCATACTAATAATTCATGTGAAATATCTGGAAACACTTGCAAAAATGTTTATTGTAATTCAATAAGTTTGTGACAACAAAATTTGCAAAAATATGATTCTATGGATTCTTGCTTTGCATTTTCTTATGGTTAATTAATTCACAGTACGAGAAAAAGTTTTAATTCTTTCAAACTGTACAATCTTTAGAATTAAAAAATAATTAAGTGAACAATTTAAAAAAAAAGTGATAATCTTCCTTACATTTTTTAAAAATGCTTAATTTTTAATGAATCAGATAAGTTTCTATTAAAATTGGCAGTAAAATTAATATTTACAATGCTTTTTTTTTGAAAATTTTATAAATTTTTGGAACACTGGGAATTTTTACGACATTTTTTATCAAATTTTGTATTTAAGACACTTAAAAAATTTGAATGTATATAATAGTTTAATTTTTGTGCAGCCCATAACAAAAACTTATTTAAATCATTTTGTTCTAAAAGATTTGTAGTGATTCCTAAAGTTTTGAAAACATTCTTAGTTTTACAAAAAAAAAAAAAAAAAAAAATCTATAAAAATAATTTACATTTTTAGTAACTATTCACTAAAGTAAATAATTATATGCAGATAATATATAAATTATATTTTACTTCATAGACTAATTAGAATTGAATAAAATATTTTGGCAAAGCTTCATGTGAATACCTTGAAAGCATTTTCCGATATGATTATTACAGTGAAAACAAAAGTAACAAAAAAACCAAACGATTTTCCAAAAACGAATTTGATGATTTTAAAGGCATACACAAATTTTCTCCTATATTTAAATTCTTAAAACATTTCCTATTTTTAAGTCAAACCTTCTTTAGATTTATTTTAAACTAATCATTATTTCTATTAGCTTTTTATTTATTAATTTTTTTTCATAATAATTTTCTGTTTTATAATAACTGATATTTCGATGTTTCAATTCATTCTTTAACATTCTCATACAATCTTTAAACATCAGTGGATCAGTTGTTGTTTCTAAATACAATTGATCCATAAAGAAATTGTAGCAGTTTTAAATAGCCGAATTAAATAATAACATTACAATTCATACGCATAAAAATAGTTTGTCTGTTACACAAAAACATCGTCTGGCAAAATAGTCCACAAGAGATTGCACATGTCAATATTCCTTCTTACAGGAGAGGATTTTTAAGTAAATATTTGCTGCAGAGTAAATTAACCTTATTGATTTTATAACTGAATCTAGAAAGCCTGATGATATTTTTGAAAACTATTTTCCATGAAGTTACTCTCATTTATTAGCTTTTTTCTTCTCAAAGAAAAAGGCGTGGTCTTTCCGAAAATTTCTCGCATATTCACTACAGTAGATCATACTCCTTAAAAAATTATGGATCATGGCGCATGAGCTTGAAGGCCATGAGTACTCTGATTTTTATTTTTAGAGTCTAGCACATGAGAATCGTTCTTTTCTTAGTATAGTAAAGAAAATAGACACTTAGGTATTGCCAAATGAATGCCAGTGGAAAACAATTTTAACGAAAGAGTTTATAATAATTCGTGATCTTCGGCGATTAATAGCTGGAATACGGTTAATACAAAAACATTAATTGAGTTAATATACAAATAGAAAACTTGTAATTTTGAACTATTTTTTCGATTGTTTGATACCAAAATTTGGCATAAAAATATAACTGTTAATACAAAATAACGTACCAGATTTCATTTAATTTAAGTCTTTTCACTTATGAATTATCATGTTTACCTACTTGTGAATGTACAAATTGACAGAACGATCAATTCTTTGATAGATTTGATTCTAAATTTGACAGATATCTGCACTTTATATGTTAAATTTATATTTCAATTTTATCTGTCTATTTTTCTTCGTTTTGTAGTTATCGTGTGTAACTTATACTTGGACACACTTTGTCTCAGGAGATTTCATTCAAAATTTGGCAGAAATCTTCGAATTAGATGTAAAGAACGTATACCAAATTTCATCAGTCTAGCTAAAAATATGTTTGAGTAATTGTATTCTCAAGCAGACAGAACTCTGAAAATGTGTCCTTCGAACTCAGAGAAGTCTAAAACGTAGGTATTCTACAAATTCTTGAGTTCAAATGTTTTGAGGAATATTTTACTTTCTCTTTTTATATTTAGAATACAAGAAAGTAAAAATATAGTTGTTATATCAGAATATATGCTTTATGTTTTTCCGATATGATTACAGATAGCAATCCGTTTTTTCTTTTCCTCTAAGTAACCTTATTTATATTATTAGCCATTATACTGTCTGTATTTATAAATGTGGTCTTCATGTAAATATTTTTTAACATGCTTAAAAATCTTAGAATCATCATCTATATACTATATAATGTTGCAATACATTACTGTTATTATCATGCACAATCGAAACAATCCAGATTGCTTCCAAACGTTTTCACATTTTCTGATTTTGTGTTTGAAAACAAATAGTCGTCTGTAGTTTTTAATACAAATGCTTGCATTTTTTTACATCAATACTTTTAAATCTAAAGATTTACAAAATCATTCGCAATAAATTACTGTATTTATCATTTGCAATAAATGATTGTATAGATCATTTGCAATGAATGATTAAGTAGATCATTTGCAATAAATGATTGTGTAGATCATTTGTAATAAATGATTGTGTAGATCATTTGTAATAAATGATTGTGTAGATCATTTGCAATAATGATTGTATAGATCATTTGCAATAAATGATTAAGTAGATCATTTGCAATAAAGGATTGTGTAGATCATTTGCAATAAAGGATTGTGTAGATCATTTGCAGTAACAGAGGCACATCAGTAACTGTTTATTTTTATTAATTACCTCTGTTTTTTAAACTAAAACAATAAAGAAAAATTGCAGAAATTATTGAATACTAAAAAACTGACAAAGAAAAAATATTACTTAAGTAGAAGAAAATAATTGTTCAAACTATTCAAGGTTCTTTAAATAATCACTTCCGGTTTCAAAGCTTCGCTTTCGAAAGTTATATATATATATATATAATACATACATAAATAGAGTAGAATACACTTATAATAATAGAATAGAATATAAATAGAATAGAATCTGAAAATTTTAATAAAAGGGGCTGTATAAGAGTAGCAATGGAGACAATTAACTAGCTTGTAAGTTATTTAGTGTGTACTTTTTCATATCTATTTGGAATATTCCTTTTATTTTATCCCATTCAGATTGCTTGTTCTAAGAGTATAAAGATAGCTCGAGACATTTTTACCTTTCAAAACGGTTAAATATTTCTTGGCAATATCACAGGTTTCAACAAATGCTTTTGATATTTGAAGCATCATGTAAGATTATTTCTGTGATATTATTTCTTCCACAAAAAGATTATCCTTAGATCTTTTAGATGATACTGAGTCGGCGCTTTGCTATACAGTATATTCAAGAAATATAAATTCAGTAAATTTTTTTGCGTTACTGTAGCCGTCTCTAAATGTGATCACTTAGAAGGTTAAGAATTTTAATAATATTTAATAGATTGATAACAATAATCGAAATGAGCGAAAATCAACTAATTTTATAATCCAAAAAGCGAAAAGAAGGGGGCGGGGGATGTTTACTTTGAGTCCATCTATCATTTATTAAAAACTAACAGCTAAGATACTCTTTAATTTTTGCTAAGTGACAGTTCTTCCTTAACAGTTCACTTGCATATTATTTGTATTCTTATTTTTTTTTAACTTCTTAAACGATGTTGTACACTATTTTCACAATTAAAAAAATGTTTCACTCATTCCTTTTGAGATTTTTTTCAAAACATGTCTTCCCATTGGAATAATCAACATATATTACTTTGCCATACCAACAAGAAAGTTTACGATTTTTCAAAATTTTACAAAGAAAACATTGTGTAATTTTCTACTGAACCTCAGCAATAAATTGACAGATTTTAGATAAACTTTCATACTTGTTCCAAATTTCAATTTTTAATACTTATATCACTCTCTTTTTTTTCTATCTAATTTGCTATCCACAAAATTTTAAGACGGATAGACATCCACTTGATCCGACAAGTTGCCCATTTAAACCAATCCAGTTCACTCTAGTGCAGATAAAATAATATGAGCATGGGGAAGTCATATCACTGACTCTCCGACACGCCCGAAGGCACACGGATAATAAATACTGAATGACTGGACCGCCGCAGCTGCAACACTTGCGTTAACTGTGGTTGAGTCCTAAGGGCCATCATCGGCCCCGATACAACCGCCATACCGGAAGAATCTCATCCTCATTTCGAGGTACCCACCGGGGGGGGGGATTATTCCATGGGGAAAGTAACTGCCCGATATTTCTTTACAAAAAAGACAAGAAACTCTTTGAACGTTAATTGTTAACGCTGATTAAAAATAAAGGATCGGCAATTTTTAACATTTAGAGAAGTCATGATCATGCTGAACTAATATATTTATGTCGGTTTGAATACGATATTTATTCATTAAAGTTATTTCATTTTACTCCAAAAACACCTTTTTAGTTAATATACTTGAGTGAATGTTTGCTCACAGAATCTCTTCGCTTTTTTCCTACCATAAATTGCTATCAAATGAGTGTTTTGGTTACTAAATTGTTTCTCAATTATTTTTATGCCCAGATGATATCAGATATGGTTCTTCAGTAATATCATCCAAATTTTCAGAGATATCATATAAGTAGCTCTGCAGAAACTGAATACCTCGTAACCGAAGATGGGAAGTTTCCGGTATGGTGATTGGTTCTCGTCACCCTTGAGGGCACGCGAACGGGCGGCGGTGGCTACTTCCCATTGATGACAGGGCGCATTTCCTTAGGGAAGGGTTGTATCGTGGCCTGTGATGGTCCTTAGGACTCAACAACCGCTCTCGCCAGAGTTGATGTCGCGGCGATCCGGTCATTCAGATTTTTCCAGGTGCCTTCGGGAGGGTTGGAGTAGTCAGTCTATAATAAGTGGCTCTGCAGATAATGAACTTTATGCTAATATTGCAACCTGAATATATTAATGCACAATTGTATAAGTGACTATAATTTCTGACCATTCACAAAAAGTTCTTGACCAAAAGGAAAAATGTAATCCAAGCCTCATTCATGGAATCTAAACCATAAAGATTGCTTTTAGGCAATTTCATCTGGAGAGAAAAAACCCAATCTTTATGCTTTTATGCCTATATTCCTGGCATTTTTGTTCTATATAGGCAAAAATTTTCCAAGTCTAAATGTTAACAATAGTTTTATATGCAGTAGGGATGAGATGATTATTTTTCATCTAACTAATGATCTTCGAATGATTTTCGTCAGCAACAATATTATTATTCATTATCCAATGTCAATGATATTTCATATGTCGCCCTAGATGACCTAGTGAACAAACAGAAAGTTATTCATTTTTGAGTTGACAGAAATTATCCTTTGGTTTTTCGTGAAATTTTATTTTCTCCATAATTAAAACTATGTTTCTTTTAATTTTCGATATTCGACAAACTTCAAGAATTTTAAAAACAGCGACTGAGAAAATAAATGCAAATATTTTTTCTTTGCTTTTCATGTCATTCACTTACTACGAGAGTAACTTATTTTTCAATGTCTTAGATTATTCTTAATTTAATTGTATTGACTATTGAAATTTATTGAGCCGAATGGAGGAAATCTTTTCCTTAATTGAAATCAATATATCAAATTCAGTCAAAACAAGTTTAAGAAAAATTCAGTTACGAAAAAAAAAAAAAAAATGTTGATCTGTCTAATATATTGACAGCAGAAGCAGTCTTTGATGCCAATATTAATAGATACATTATCTCAATTCTTTTATTCAATTCACTATTTTTTATTCATTATTCTGTTTGTTAATAGTATGCATTAAAACTGAATAATTTTGCTGGTGTCCTGGTATAGGGGTAGCACGTCTCCCCCGTGATCTGGGCGTCCCGTGTTCGAGTCCCGGTCCCGGCATGGTTGCTCTTCTTCTGCGTTCTATCAGTGAGGGGTTTGAATGTGCTCTCGTGTAAAAAGGTGTGCCGAAAAAATACTGAACCAGAATGGATTGGCAAGAAGCCAAATTACATATTGTGTCGCAAAAATAATAACCGGTGGGCTTACGATAAAAAGTCCAAAAGACATCATAACAGATAACGATGCTTTATAGCGCATGCCAAAGAGAGATTTCATTTTTTTATTGACGAATGTTGATTCGAATCTGATTTCTTCAGTTTCTGTGGCAGGAGATTAAATGTTCAACAACTGGAGCCTTAGTGGAGCTATTGTCAAGTTTCTGAAATATTCTGGTTCCTTCATTTTTGTTGTAAAAATCGCCAAATTTGTCATCATGGACTTGGTATCCATTCATCATATGCTAGAGTTATCTGGGAATTTCTCTTTCTTATCAGAAAACTAGTTGCATAAGGAAGCAATATTATAAATTCGATAAATACTTATAGGATACTTATACATACAAAATAAATAAATAAATATACATGTATATAACATATCTTCTGGCCTGCGTCCTTGCATAGGGATAGTGCGTCTTCCCTGTGATCTGGGCGTCCTGGGTTCGAGTCCCGCTTCGGGCACGGTTGTTCTTCATCTATTCTTTCTGTGAGGTGTGTGAATGTGCCCTCTTGTAAAAAGGGATTGTGCAAGCGAATGAGATACATGAAGCAGCTAAGTCGTACTCTTGGCCCTAGTTGGCGCTACTGAAAAAACAAGAGAATTGCTCGGCTTAAATGGTTATGAGATAAGGGGCTCGTGCTGCAACTCAGAACAACTAAATAGCTTTTTCTTATAACATTAATTGAAAAAGTTCATGCATTAATTTTTATGAAATGAAGCTTTCATAAATAATTTGTGAGTTAGTATAATAATTTTTCATTCAAATTATTTTTTTAATTTTACATACAAATACTAGGAAGCATGTGAGAAAGTTAGTAAAGATTTCATAAAAAACAAGAACATTGTTTGGTTTTTAGTTGAAAATCCATACTTGGAAAAGATTATGGTATCTTTAAAAGAATGAAAATACTAGAGATATTTTAAGCTATTTCAATTACTTATTTCCAATATGCCATTCGCAACATGTACAGTGGCTCAAAAAATTGAGAGTACATCTTACTTTTACTTGATAAATCCGATTTTAAATATAAATAGCACATTATCGGGAAGTGCAAACATGTTTCTATTTTTCCACATAACATATTGTTTAATTTAGAGTAAAAATAAAGAAAAATAAAAGAAAACAAAACATACGCATAATAAACATACGCATAATTTTGCCTCAAAAAATTGAGAATACACCAATGAAATTCTTGTAATATCTAGCAAAGAAAGAACGTGTCAGTATTTAGCTGCATGTCTTTTGGCTTTTATAAGGGCCTCGAAACGTCGTAGTACCGATTCGACCAATTTTCAGTAGCATCTGAAGATATTTTACCTTATTCTACTTTCACCACTTGTTTTAAGTGGGTTTTGTTTCTAATTTTGTGTTTTTGGACCACTACTTCGAGTTTGGCCCAAATTCGGGTCCATTGATTTTGGGGTACTGTGAGGGTGTGTGTAACTGCTGTTTACAATGAAAAAGATACCATATTTTGACGTTATGTGCGTTCTGTTTGAGGTCGTTAGCCTACTGGAAAATGAAATTTCCATCTAAACCCAAATTTTTAGCACTTTCCTTTAGATTGCTGCGAATTATATCCAAGTAAACTATATCATTTATAATGCCATCTATAAAAATTAAATTTCCTACCCCGGATGAAGCCATGCAACCTCAAATCATGAAGGAGCCACCATCACGTTTAACTGTAGGACGTAAGTTTTTTGGATCCAAAGCAGTATTAGGCTTTCTTCATACAGTACGATGGCTGTCACTGCCAAAAATTTGAGTTTTCTTTCATTGCTAAATATGGCTTCCTTCCAAAGGTTATTGGTCTTCAATTGAAGAGTTTTTGGAAACTTCAAATGCTTTTTCTGAATTTGCAAGCTGATGAACGGTTTCTCTCTAACAATGCGACTTTTATATTCAGCTTGTCTAATGGCATTTCGCACAGTTTCAACACTTACACTTCTGCTTATGATTTGAAAAGTTGCTGCAACAAGTTGGATGAACCATATTGTCGCAGCAATTTAAAGGAAACTGTTAAAAATCTGGGTTTAGTTGGAAATTCCATTTCCCAGCAGGGCAACGACCCTAAACAGAAAGCACGTAACGTCAAAATATGGTGTCTTTTTCATTGTAAACAGCAGTTACACACACTACCTCTGTACCCTGACATCAATGCCAAGTGCCATCAATGCCACTCTAAAAAGTGGTTCAAAAATACAAAATTAGAAACAAAACCCATTTAAAACAGTTGTTGCAAGAAGAATGGGATAAAATATCTTCAGATACCACCAAAAATTGGTCGAATCGGTAGCATAACGTTTAGAGGCCATTATAAGAGCCAAAAGACATGCACCTTAATAGTGATACTTTGTTTCTATGAGAGATATTACAAAAATTTCATTGGTGTATTCTCAATTTTTTGGGGCAAAATTCTGCGTATGTTTATTTAAAATACTTCTGAAACTTTTCGATTTAGAAGTTTTTCGTTGACTTTTCTTTATTTTTATTATAATTAAATCATTTGTTATGTGCAAAAATAAAGACATGTTTGCACTTCTCAGTAATGTGTTATTTATATTGAAAGTCGGATTTATCAAGTAAAAGTAAGGTGCACTCTCAATTTTTTGAGCCACTGTAAATGCATTTTACATAATTCTACAAAAATATTGAAATTATAAAAAACAAATAAATTTTCTCATTGTAGTTTTAAAGTCGTTTGGTACAATCTATCGTTTTTTGAAAAGTTGCGACATTTAAAAATGTTTTTTTGGTGTAACTAATATTCTCATTTAAGCTCGTAAAGCTTAATATATCACAATTTTATATTTAAAACTGTTTATTTTAAAAATATAATGTTCATTTTTTTTTAAGTATTGATTTACTTACGTATTTACAAATCTTGAATCCTTATTTTAAATATATTTTTACTTTCTCCTGTATGATATTAATTTTATAATCGATTATTTGATATATGGTGATCTTAATCCTTGTAATCCTATACGTAATTGTTATATTATAACTGTTAAAAGTTGGAAGCGAAAAATTCGGTTAATTTAATTTAATTGTGAATTTTTTATTGTTAAAGTACTTAAAAAATATTTATATCTCTTGAAGAGCAAGATATACATTTAGTTAATAATAAGGCAAGGCTACTGATTCTATTTTTAATTAGTGACTTTGTCAGATAAGATACTTTGTTCAAGATCGTTTTTGCTTCTATTGATATGTTAGATTATTTTCTTTTATCTTCTTTTCTTCATCTGGAACTTCGCTAATAAAGATATATTTCTGGCCTTCTAAATATTCTGAAGTAAACATTTGAGTGTAATAATAATTTTTATAATACAGAATAATGCGAATTATAATGTTCTAATTCGATATAATCTATACTTATAATAAAGCTCAATGTGTGTGTGTGTGTGTGTGTGTGTGTGTGTGTTGGCGCTCTACAGACCAGACCATTCAACCTACAGCTACCAAATTTGGCACGTGTATACCTTGGAGTCCTGGAATGTGCACCTGGGGGTTATTTTTTCGAATTTTTAACTAGAATTTTATTTATTTAAAAATTAAGCGAAATTTTGACATGTTTCTGCTATAACTGCCGAAAATATTACCGCACAAAAAAGATTTTTACATGAAGTTAAAGATAAAAAATTTATCTTTTAAATGATACTACTGTTTTAATCTTAAATTCAAATTTCTATTTTTAATGAATTTTTAAATAAATATTTTAACTATGTTTTTCAATATTTTTTTTCGTCAAAAATAAAAATGAGGATTAAGCACGTTTCGCATTCTTGAGAAAAAAAATAGCTTTTTTCAAAGTGTTGCCATCACATTGATTAAAGCTCCAATTAAAAATAAATTAAATCTTTTTGGAAATGAAATCTGCAAAATTATAATTTTTGGCAAGTGTCTGTAAGAAATGAAACAAATATGAAATATTATTTTTTCTAAAAAATAAATTCAAGAAAAATTATTTTATGATCTTTTACACTCTCTATACAGGGTGTTTATTCAGTCCCGGACCCATTTTCATGTTCAAAGACTCATAAAATAATGCAGATGTAAACAAACTTACGGCATTTATTGATTGAATAACTCATATATTTTCCTTTTCATATTTGAATATTTTTACTTTTGTAAATATCGTCAGCGCGTGTTTTTAATTTCAGATAATTTCATTTTCCAGTCTAAATATCTGTACTTTTCTAAATATCCTCTGCTTATTAATTGCATTTTTCTCTCTTTTGTTTTTGGCAACTACTGAAATGTTATGTTTACTTTTGATGTGTTTCTTCTATGTAGTACTTTTGTATGTGATGTTTTATTCGATCGGATATTAAGGAGAATGCATACACCACAAGAGAAAGCACAGATTTTATGGTGGTCATAGAATTAATTTCCAATCAACTAAATCCCTGACTTTTAAGAGTTAATTTCAAATCACTTAAACTGACAGATTTATGAAGATTTGAATATCACTATTCAATAAAAAAAGGATAATTTTAGATTTTTCATCGATCGCTTCAAAGAAAATACGCCAATAAGCGCGCAGGTTTCTCAAGTTTAATTGGCCTAAGATTATGAAAATGTTGAGTTTTTCTAAATTTTTAACATTTAATAAATAAGTCTTAGTTGATCGTGGAAAATAGAAACATTCATTCATTTATTTAAAATTTGGTGTGTCCAGAATATTTATCAGAATATGATACCTTACTGCATTAAATTTAGACTTCATAATTTTTGAAATATATTTATAAGCAGGAACAAAATATTATTATTGATTTCATTTCAATCCTTTTGAAAACAAAACTAAAAACTGAATTTTATACTGAATCTCAGAAATTTTTGTTTAATTATTGTTTGAGATATTACATAAACTATGAAAAATATTTTGTAGTTAACATAAGACTTAAATACCGAGCGATTCTGTTTGCAATATTCATATTCAATAATAATAATAATTAATAAATAACAATAAAGATGATTAATAAAATAAAACGCTTGGTTTTATTAAAAAATATCTTAATATTAATTGCAATTTCGTCATTTACATTTTTAATTTAAGTTGAAGTTTTACCGGAAATGGCAACAAATTAGCAAAATATATATAGTAAATTGAACGAAACGATCTAAACAATATAAGTTTGGTATGACTATCAAAATTTGAAGATTAAAAATGTTTTGTTTGAGAATCCTTTAAGAGACCAGTTACTTAAAATATTTAATTGAAAATTGTAGCTAGCGGTAATACTGGCGAACCGGCTGGTCGCCAAAGGCGGCTAGTAATATATAAATATGATATATCAAAAGAGGAGCAAAAACTATGTTATGTGTTAGTATACTATTGTCACAGCATGACATGAAATTTTTCTCATATTAATAATGATATTTTTTAAAGAAACATTTTTAATGTTGACAGATTTTAAAACATGCAATTTATAGCCAAACGGTATTAAAAAATATTATATTTTATTGGATTTTAGCTTTTCCATTCATATTTAGTATTGATTTAATTTCATTTTAAATAATTCAAACAAATAAATAATCATTTAAATATAGTATTATGTTTTTCCTAAAAACATTCCAAAATGAAATCGAATGAAAAAGAGAATTCAAACATATATTTGTTGCATGATAATTTCCATTACTGTACTTATGAAACAATTTATAAATATCTTCAACACGGAATTTCTATGTTTTTATATTTGAATAGTATGAATTTTCGGTGCCAAAATGTTTATTGTACTTGCTTAGATAACGTTACAGAGACTGCATAATAGATTTCTACCAGAAAAATTTATTATTTGTAAATGTATTCAAAATGCATATTATAAATATAAATTATTATTTATATAAATTATATAATTTATATAAATTATTATTTATTTATTCATTTATTCCAAAATAAAAGTAGTATTGACTAATTCATCAATATTTTAGATTCAATTATTAATTCAGAGGAACTATATAATACATAAAGCTTCGAGAACCTAAATGGGCAAGTTCATAATTTTTTCTAAATATAATTAGACATCTTTAACAGACTTCTAACTGAAATTATTTATAAATAATTTGTTAGATTATTGATTTTCTATGTGTTTTTTTAAATATGTTACACATTTATTTTAATAAAGATTGTATGCTGGTACATTGGGGTTCTTAATGTATCTCACATGCACTCTTTGCATTTTAATATCTCATTATTTTCTCTCATTTTTTTCTACCCATTAATTATAAGAATTTGCACCACTACTTGTTTTTCTTCCACTAAAAATTTCTAAAAGTATTATTAGATTTCAAATTCTTTTCAGAATTATTGCGAGTGTACGGAACATTTTTTTTTCTTAAAATATTTGATCACCGAATTTATAATTTACAGCCTTAAACGAATACGATGAATTTTGTGTCACGTTTCTATAAATACTGACAGTTGAATTTATATCAAGTTCGTTACTTGCATATCACTGGAATGACATATGCCAGTTGATAATTTCCAATTTAAATTGTATATATCAAAATTTTGATTTCTTTATTATTTAATAAAGAAATCATTTCTTTATTTGATTTATCTTATATTTGATATATATTATACTAAATAAGTTTGAATTCGAACTTAAGACTTATTATTATCATCATTGAATTTAGCTGGAGATTAATAACTATCAAATCCAGTTCACAAATGTGGGCCATTTATTCAAAACATGTGGGTTTCATTGTATAAATGTAGATGATTAGAAAAAAACCCATTAACGACTCGTTTACTTTTAGAGTCAGTTTAATATCTTCCTGTAAAAACAGTTTTCATTAAATAATATGCTTACAATGGACTTCATGTTATCTGAATTCTTCTTTAGTAGCGTCTTTATGATAGATTAAGTCACATAATGTAATTGAAACAAAAAAATATTGATGGGAACAATTAATCTTTTAACATTAAGAATGGTGGCTTTTTTTTTGAACAAGAAGGCTTTATGTTATTTTTATGTTCTCATTTTTAAGAATATAATACAGTGCCAGATTTTATTGATATTTAGTATTACCTCTCAAAATTGAAAGCGTAGATGTGAAAAAATCAGATATAAGAAATTGATACAGAAACATGAGATTTCTTTCCTATTTTTAAGCGTTCCTATTTTCTTTTCGAACACTATGTAACTAGATCATAAAAGAATGAAACGAATATATTCTACAATAAAAAAAAAATCAGCAATGCGCATTAACAAAATTTTATTTTTTCTTTTCAGACTCAGAAACCAAAGTGCATCATTCTTCATGGGTTTCAACACAATTTCTTCTAATGGTGAAATAATTGAATGTGACAACTGGGAATATGACACATCGTTTTCTTAAGTACTATCGGATCATTCTTAAGTACTATCAGTGCTCAGTTTTATGGTTGCTTATAATTCGACTGTATTCATTATTACTCATCTCTTAAAATTATATTTATGGTGATAACTAAAATACTAAAGAAGAAATGCTTTACCGGAGGGTAAATCATATCACTGACTCTCCAATACGCCGAAGGTACAAGAATAATAAATACTGAATGACCGGACTGCCGCAACAGCAACACTGGCTGAAACTGTGGTTGATTTCTAAGGGCTATCACAGGCCAAGGTTAGGAAGTACGTCCCGTCATCGATGTGAGGAGCCAGACCCCCACCTTTTCGTGTACCCTTCAGGATGGCGAGATCCAACCACCACGCCATCTCATTCTCATTTCGAGGTGCCCCACCCCGGGAGGTTTTTGATTTTTAGAAATGTCAAAATTACTCAGTATTTCTCATCAGTTCTTTGTTATAATATGTATTTTTCTTAAGATATTGTAATTACTCTCATGCAATCTAAAATAAAAGCAATTTTTTACTGAATTTACTACTGTTAATGTAAAGATTATAAAGCTCTGTTTTAAAATTTGATAGAAGGAAATTTCTCTCTCAATTTACATTCATCAAACACAAATGAATTCTACAATTAAGGTATGAACAAAATTGATTTCGCCCGTATGTCATGTATTATAGCTTCCAAATATATATCCATAAAAATTCTAAAAAACGAAAATTGTTTCGTACATTCTAATTCCTTTTGTTTATCTTCTATCTCGAAAATTTAAAGAAAGTATGTTGTTGTTGCTTATCACTCTTCGGTTGAACTCCAAGTCAAACCAAGTCCAAAAGATAGGGGAAAATGGGGTGCGATAGATTCTGAAGGTAAGGACCCCTGAGCACTCGAGAGCAGAAGTCTGACTTCTAGCTCATATGAAGATAGCACGCATACACTCGCTTGCACAGCCCCCCTTTTAAAGTTATTTTAATAGCATTGCACTTATTTTGATTATTTTTCATGAACCTTTCTTAAGGAGTTGAATCCCATAACATCACAGTGTCTGCAAAACATAACTATACATCTAATCTATCTTATAACTGCTCATAAGTTTTCATGTACATTTTCTCTTTTCATCAGGCCTCATAAAAATTATACAGATACTAAGTACAACCCTTTTTCGTTTGCTTTTGACAATGGAAGAAAATCATGCTATTAAATTTTTGGTGAAAAAATTAAAATGATTTAATTATTATGTTAATGATAATTCTCATTATCGTGCACATCATTTAACATCTATTTTTATTGGTGAAACAAACTATAATGTTAAAATTTATGCAAAAAATATTTTCTAAAAATTAAAAAAATACTTGATAATTAAATCAATATCCTAAAATGCATTGTTTAGTGACCTAAAAATTTTAAAAATCGTTTTTAGGTAGTAATATATTCAAAAGATATCGTCGGAATCTGAGAAAATCCTGTTTAATTTTAAATTAATTGAAATCTAAAATAATCATTTCAAAATGCATATTTCCCATCTCCAAAGTATATTTGTGCCAAATTTGTTAATTTTTGGCCAAATATTTGGCTTGTAAAGCTCCAATACATGCAGATCCATACATTCATTATTATTAGTAGTAATAAAAATATTGTAAAGTAATCTGCTTTTACTTACACATTGCTGATTGGTTAGTATAATTTTTCTATTTAATAAAATACAGCAATTTCTAAGAATAGAATATTTGGAGAACATAAAATATCTCAAAATGAGAAAACAAGCTTGGAATTCTTTCATATTCTCAAGAAGGACAGAGAATATAATGTGTGGGTAGAAGAATTATTATGATATAAAAAGAAGAAAAAAATATTATTTCTTTGAAATACTCCGATTCTATAGCGAAAGCCATTAACTTTTT
>JAPMOR010014342.1:511132-531778 GCA_026543865.1 Argiope aurantia
TATATATATATATATATATAAGAATTGAAATTCCTAAAAAAATTCGAGTTCGATATTTTGACCAAACAGCATGTTTCAGACCATTTTGAACGACTCATTCAGAGTTTCTGAAAAAAAAAATCAGTTTTAGAATATGTCTGTCAGTGCATCCATCTATCAATGAACACGAAAACTCAAAAATGTTTATAGCTAAAGAGGTGAAATTTAGATAAATGGCATTCGTATAGGATTTATAGATTTCTGTCAGATTTTAAACGAATCTATTCAGAGGAATTTTGTCAGTTCGTCTGCCCAAATATAAATGAACACGATAGGTAGAAAACGAAGAGAGCTAAAATGGAAAAAGCTTAGATATCTAAAATGTAAGTTTCTTAACAAATCCGTCAACTGAGACTATCTGTCGGTCTGTAGATTTAAATTTAACAAGTCATAAAATATAAATGTAAGTGAAATGTATTAAAATTTTTTTAAATTGTTGATAAAGTGCAATAAAGAAAAATCATCATTTATATAAAATAACTGTATAGGAAGATCTGGAGTTCAAAACGTGAAAACAAAATTGAAAAAACAACCCTTAGTTAAATTTAAATATTCGGAAGTACAGATTTGCTCTGATAAGTATCAATTGTCATTTCCGAGTGGTCAATGGCTGATTGAAAATTTATTAAAATATTCTTCACACTTCACTTATAAGAGCGACAGTAGGAAGAAACAGAAACTTCTCACATTTTCGGAAACAATACGATATAGATTTCATTTTTCCATAAAGGCTAAGTAGCTCACCCTTTCCCACGATAGAATCGATAGTCAGCGGAGTGGCACAAAGCCGTCGCACTCCGTCTCTCTCCGCTAACGTAAAGAGTTCAGAATTCACTGGCGACCACATTTCGGATGGTGGCCTTTTGAGATACAGGAGTGCAGTGCGATTCTCCCTCATATATTATGGATACAAGCATGACCAGGGATTGATTCATTGCATACACGTGAGTTCTTTGACTATTATTTTATTGGTTGAATACAATAAATAAAAGAATAGGTGTAATAATTAATTTTTTTATCAAATGCCAGAAGTTAAATATCGATTTTTTTAAAAATATCATCAGTTTTTATGTTAATAATTTTTTTAAATTGAGAATTATTTTGTAACTGATATACAAACAGTTTGATTTTTTTTTTCATTTTGATATAATATAGAAAATATTATAAAATTTAAAATCATTAACAACTTAATTTTTTAAATTGTTCTTAGAAGTGATATATTATCAAATAACATGATAAAAATTTTCTTACTTTGAAAAAAAATATTTTGAAATTGAATCGAAAATTTAAAATTCTGTGATGGAATCAGTTTGTTTTCAACAACAATTTCTTTATGTTTGTATGAAATTTTGATGGTATGCACTAGTAAATTTCCTTTTTCAGATTTATATCATTTTTGATAATCTGTAGAAATAGAGAAAAAATAATGCAAAAATGTTTAACTATTATTTTGTGTAATTAACAAAATAATGGACATATAAAGCAACAGTAGCCTTTTGAATGGCCGCGATTATTAATTATCATTATTTTTCATATGGAATATGAAATGGGTTTTCATGGAATATTTATTTACTGAAAACCAGAAATTTGCTTTTCTAATAGTAAATTAACATTGTTCGAGGCTTCTGAAATATAAATGAGATATTAAATATTCGTCGCATATAAGAAAAAAAAATAATTATTTTATTTTTTTGAATAATTTTTCTGATATATTTTATACTAATGAAATCCTAGTAAAATATCCTGGTAAAATATTAATTTGTTATTCTTAAAATCATGGAAAATAAAATACTTCCTTTTTTCTAAAACTAGAGCTGAAATAGCTTTTTTGATAAGTCAATAACATGGAAAAACATTATATATACACACACATTTACATTTTCTTTAAAAATTCTAAATTTATCTTTTAAATGAACAGAAAAATAAAAATAAATATATACTCGAATAGTCATACTATTTTCATCTCAATGAAGCTTGGAATTTAATCTTTGATTTCTTTTTCATAGCACGAGTTAAGAAACTGAAAACTTGTTTTTGTAATTAACGTCTTATTTCCCTGCAAGTATTTGGAAACTTGAAATGCTTTATTAAATTTACATATGGAAATGAAATATTTTTTGGATTTGGAAAATATTCTATTTTATTTCAGCACTGCAAACGGTTTTTTGTGCATTGAAAAGAATCCTATCGATTTGCTCTATAAATGGACAAGGTGTTTGACCCTTGGTCATGGAAGAAAAATGTATATTTAGTTAAGCCCAACACCTATCTGATCACGTGTTTTTGTACCCATTATTTGTGGGATGGGAAAATTAGAATAAATAATATCTTCAAAATTATAATGCATTTTCATTTTGAATAAATTATAGCTCTTAAGCTGCTATTTAAATAATTTTAATAAATTACAGTATAGTTTTTCAAGGAACTAACATAAAAAGAAAAATAAATCAATGCATGTATATTCAAGATTTAAAAAAATAATTTTGTTTATCAGAATTTTAATTCTGCTAATGTAAATTTATTTGAATACTATAAAGTTTTTTAAGGCAGAAGTAATTTATTGTTAAATAATATTAAAAACCACAATTCAGTTTCAGAATTAAACATGTATCTTAATGCTAGTTGATAAACTTGGATTTCCTCGGGATTAAAATCCTTTCAGTTTTAATATTTCTGAAGTAAAAATGATTTATGTCTAATTTGTAATTATTCACGAAATGTTTTTATCGTCTGGAACGTATTTTTGAAATGGAAATGAGAATAAAAATTGAGCCAGATGATTTTTAAAAACCAAATAAAGCTAAGTTATTGAATATTTTCATCATAAATTATTAATATTTGTTACATTATTTTTTCAAATTGAGTCCGCAACTGTTGTAGTTTTAAAAAAAATTGTGCCTGTTTGAGGAATTAAATTAAGTTTAGTTTTAAGCATGATTCAATTACTGCTATATGATTAATAAATGCATTACGTAATGTAAACGCATTATCAAAAATTTATTTACTTAAAGTTTATTAAGTTTTTATTTGGTTAATTTCATTTTTTAATTTAGTTTAAAAATTTATTTATTAAATTCTATTAAAAAATTAGAAAAAATGATGATAATGTAGTTGCAAGTGTAATAAAGACAATCTTTTATATTATTTCTAATTAATTTAATGTTTAATTAATTTGTATTTTGAAGAATTGGCAATATTCTTTCTTATATAAAAAGTCGTCTGCAAAATTTTGCTAACTTCGGCCCATTTGCTCTGGAGAGCTGGAACACATTATATAAAAAACATATATAATGATTTTTATTTACATTAAAATTGAAAAGAATGATATCTCTTCTGCATAGCTTGAATACTAAATACAGTGTCTCACAAAAGTGATGGGACACTTGTGCTTTACAAAAGGAAACTGTAATAAAATAAATAAATAAACATGTACAAAAATTTTTTGGATGTGTTTCATATTTAAAGTTAGTAACAATTATTACATAACATACATTTTGTCAAAATATTAAAATATTAATTTAATAAAAATACAATTGTTTAGAACGGAGCAAAAAATGACTCAAATAAGTGATGGGACACTTGCTTTTCCATCAAATATTTATTCAAAAATTTTACTTTTTAAAAGGTTTTAATATTTTGTTGGATTTTCTTTTACCTTTAAAATATGGTTTAATCTTCTTGGGATGGATTCGACTAATTTTTTTTGTGATTTCTGGAGTGATTTTACCCCATTCTTCTTGAAGCATCGATTTTAATTGTTGTTTTGAAGAAATGGTGTGTTTGCGAATTCTTGATTCCAATTCTTGCCAAATATTCTCTATGGGATTTAAGTCTGGAGATTGTGGTGGAGTTTTTATTATATCAGGACAGTTATACAGCAGCCAGAGTCTAGCGTTCAAAGCAGTGTGCTTGGGGTCATTGTCCTGGTAGAATTTAAAATCGTTATGAAGGTTCAATTTTCGTGCTGAAGATTTCAAATTTTGCTTTAAAATGTCAATATACTTGTACTGATCCATTATATTGTCAATAAAAACAAGATTACAAACTCCAGCGGGCGACATACACCCCCATACCATAACTCCTCCTCCACCATGTTTTACTGTTGGCACCAAGTTCTGTTTGCGAAATTCTTCCCTGCGTGTTCTACACACCAAGATTCTACCATAAGAACGAAATATATTAAATTTACTCTCATCAGCAAATATAACTTTATTCCAGTAATCAGAATTCTTATTTATGTTGGATTTTGCGAAAGATAGTCTGAGTTTTCTATTCTTTTCACTTACGAAGAATTTTTTCCTGGCTACTCTACCGTGATATCCAGCAGATAGAATTACCCTTCTAATAGTCTCAGGATTAACAATTATTCCATATAATGCTTGTAAATCAGCAGCAACTTTAGGAGCACTCTTTCTTGGATTTTTTTTTTAATATTTCGAACGATAATTCGCTTTATTCCATTGGTTAGCTTTGATGGTCGGCCAGGTCTTCTTTTATCCTGAATAATATGATTCTTTTTATATCGTTTAATGATATTGAAAACTGTTGAATGACTCAAGTTAACTGTTTCAGCAGTTTTTCTAATAGATTTTCCATGTTCAATATGCAAATTAATAACTAATTTTCAAATTTCAGGCGAAGTTTCTTTTTGTTTAGCATTCATGGCTGCACAGAGCTAAAAAACACAAAAATTCCAAAACAAACTGGAGAGAAATACTGCAGACGATTTTTAAAATTATTGCCAATTGCTTTTGAGTAAAAATAAAACCACCAAAAATATTTTTATTGCTTATTTCAGACAATTTTTGTTGCATATCTAATGGTGTCCCATCACTTATGTGAGCTATTTTTTGCTCTGTTCTAAACAATTGTATTTTTATTAAATTAATATTTTAATATTTTGACAAAATGTATGTTATGTAATAATTGTTACTAAATTTAAGTATGAAACACACCCACAAAAAATTTGTACATGTTTTTTAAATTTATTTTATAACAGTTTTCTTTTGAAAAGCACAAGTGTCCTATCACTTTTGTGAGACACTGTATCTCTCTCTTATTTTATATGTTTTATTTACATATAACTTAATTGAAAAATGATTTAATCAGCATCTGACGTGCTGACTATTAAGAATTGAGTTAATTTCGTCGAGTGTTTTGATAATCAGTAAAACTGATTATATAAATAAAATGAACTGGAACTTTTTTCAGTTGAATCCATATTATTTTTAAAGGAAGATTGTACAGCGTCTTCGCGTTTTTTTCTTTATTGCTTACTAGCCGCCTTTGGCGACCAGCCGGTTCGCCAGTATTACCGCTCGCTACAATTTTCAATTAAATATTTTAAGTAACTGGTCTGTTAATAGATTCTCAAACAAAACATTTTTAATCTTCAAATTTTGATAGTCATACTAAACTTATACTTTTCTTTAGATCGTTTCGTTCAATTTACTCTATATATTTTGCTAATTTGTTGTCATTTCCGGTAAAACGTCAACTTTAATTTAAAGTGAAAATGATGAAATTGCAATTAATATAAAGATATTTTTTAATAAAACCAAGCGTTTTATTTTATTTATCATCTTTATTGCTATTTATTTATTACTATTATTATTGAATATGAGTATTGCAAACAGAATATCTCGGTATTTAAGTCTTATGTGAACTACAAAATATTTTTGATAATTTATGCAATATCTCAAAGAATAATTCAACAAAAATTTCTCAGATTTAGCATAAAATTCAGTTTTTAGTTTTGCTTTCAAAAGGATTGAAATGAAATCAATAATAATATTTTGTTCCGTATTATAAATATATTTCAAAAATTATGAAATCTAAATTTAATGCAGTAAGGTATCATATTCTGAGAAATATTCTAGACACGCCAAATTTTAAATAAATGAATGAATGTTTCTATTTTCCACAATCAACTAAGACTTATTTATGAAGTTTTGAATGTTAAAAATTTAGAAAAACTCAACATTTTCATAATCTTAGGCCAATTAATCTTGAGAAACCTGCGCGCTGATTGGCGTATTTTCTTTGAAACGATCGATGTAAAATCTAAAATTATCCTTTTTTTTTATTGAATAGTGATATTTAAATTTTCATAAATCAGTCAGTTTAAGTGATCGATTTAGTTGATTGGAAATTAACTCTTTTTTTTAAAATATTAGTGTTTCAAGAACATTTTGTTATTCGTGATTTCCACAGCAGAAGCTTTATGTAAAATCAAAAATTCGTTATTTATTAGAGCATTTATTGAATTAAGTAAACTATTCGTTATTTATTAGAGCATTTATTGAATTAAGTAAACTATAATCATTTTCTACTTAAACCATTTTAGTATATCTGTTGTGTTCGTGCGTCAACAAAAATAGAATGCAGACAAACTTATTATGAAACTAAATCTTATTACATTGTAGATAATATTATCAAATTTACATCAATTTATTTTCATTCAAAATTCTAGCATCAACAACAAATTAAAAGTTCCAAAAATATCACTGTTGCCAATCTGAATTTCACAACTATTTACAAAATAAAATTTATAATTATTAAAATAATCGTTTGCTACTTTCAAATAAAATATTTACGATTTATGTCGCAACAGATCTGTGTCTTACTAAAGGTTTACAAATTAGCTGTGTGGCCCTGATTTGAATGGATATCCTGTTCATATTAAACAAAACTTGCCTTAAAATAAAACTGATTTATTGGATTAATAATATAGAGAGTGTAAAAGATCATAAAATAATTTTTCTTGAATTTATTTTTTAGAAAAAAATAGTACTTCTTATTTGTTTCATTTCCTACAGACGATTTCATTTCCAAAAAGATTTAATTTATTTTTAATTGGAGCTTTAATCAATGTGATGGCAACACTTTGAAAAAAGCTATTTTTTTCCCAGGAATGCGAAACGTTTATTTTTATTTTGTAAGAAAGAAATTGTTGAAAAATAGAGTTAAAATATTTATTTAAAAATTCATTAAAAACAGAAATTTAATTTTGATGTTAAAGCATTGGTAGCATTTAAAAGATAAATTTTTGATCTTTAACTTGATGTAAAAATCTTTTTTGTGCGGTAATATTTTCGGCAGTTATAGCAGAAACACGCCAAAATTTCGCTTAATTTTTAAATAAATACAATTCTAATTAAAAATTCGAAAAAATAACCCCCAGGTGCACATTCCCGGCCTCCAAGGTATACACGTGCCAAATGTGGTAGCTGTAGGTTGAATGCTCTGGCCTGTAGAGCGCCAACACACACACACACACACACACACACATTGAGCTTTATTATAAGTATAGAAGTTAGCATGAAGAAATTTGCTTCAAATGGCTATAAATGAATTAAGATTGCGGTTCAACGGCACTTTAATATAATGTGTAAGTGAGAACATGATGTTTTATTGGATATATTAAAAATTGCATTTCTCACGTCATTCAAAAAAATATTAAATTCCTGAACTTTCATTAAGAAAAATTGCATAATTAATTGTATCGGAATATGATGTTATTCATTTATTCGCTAGATATTTGGAAATAAAATTTTTTATCTTAAATATTGTGTCCCATAATTAAATTTGTTTAGGCAGTAAAAATCGCTTCAAATCAATCAGTAAAGATGCATTTATTACATAAAACAGTTGATGAATTTTAGCTACCAAATTGACGCAATACTGGATTTTACATTGATGCAGCTGACTTTAAAGGGAAAGTCATCCATAATTGTTTTAAACAAAAGTAACTAAATCAAAACTATTCAAATTTTCTATAGTTAATATTTTCTATAAGGCTAGAACTCCTCTTCTTGACTTTGTAAAAGACTAGAGAAAATATATATTAAAATCAGATTGAAGAGCTTTTTCTTCGTTTTTATATACGTCAGACAAGCAACCAACTGAACTTTCCTTATAAAAGTACTAAAATAGCTTTCAAAAAATAACACAATTGATTTAAAATTCTTATAAGCTGTAATATTCATTGAAACTTTATTTTATAGGAAAGTACTAAATTACTTTTAATATTTTATCTAGTTGGGCACAATGCAAACATTTTCAAGATATTATATAAATTCTTTAGCGCATTTAGAATTTGGTACTAATACTATAAATTATTTTTTTATGTTGAAGTAAGCGTATATTTTTCTATCCAATAAACTTTTTAAAGCAGCATGAGATAAACATTTAATGTACCGATTTCCACAGATCGGAAATCATAAATGTAATAGAAAAGTGAAATCCATTTTAAATATGAAGTAATAAATATTGCATATTTTCTGGTCGTTACCCAATAGCTAATTAGATTATAAGAGGTAAGAATGTTTTAAAAAAAAACAAGACAGTTTGAATATCCTTTTTTTTAAAGCTGTACAAATGAAGAATTTTCAAGTGCTGAGTTTTCGAAAAATGCTATAAAATAGAGCAGCTTTCTATTAGTTTAAAGTAAAGTAATTTTTCGTGAAATTGTTTTAGATTTCTATTCTAGTAAACTATTTAACGATATCATTGTATTTGAGAAAGTTAACTATTTAACGATTGCACTATATATCATTATTCCAATATAAAACAGTCGACAAAAGTAATAGTTGAGCTGAAAATAAAATAAATTGACGGATTTAATACGCTTCATGGAATTAGAGAGAGTTGTGGCTCAAAACTATTGTTCTAGTTGACCACCCAAATCCATAAAAAATCCTCATCCTAATTACTACTGATACTTTTAAAAACACAAAAGACATTAAGAAGCATTGTAAATTTATATTTTAAATAAGTCTGAAAATTTTCAAATATTTTTTTTTTGTTTCGGACTCTTTTAAGTTGCATTTGCCTTCATTTCTATTAAATTATATTTCTTATTTTTAGTCTTAATGATAATAATATTTCATAATTTACATTGTATTAGTTTTTTTGTAAATTTATTTCAATACCTATAAATGCAATTAAGTTGATATGTAATATTTTATTTCCAAATGCATAGAATTTATTTATGTAATGTAATTGCTTTATTTGCTTTAAGATATTAACTTTTATTTCATTTCGTTTATAAAAATGAAATTTCAATGATATACTTTTATTAGCTTATATTTTTCAAAATATGAATTGTAAGTGAAAAATATGTTACTTGTTCGAAATTCAATATAAGGAAAATCTTTACATAATTGCAATTAAAGTAATGAGTTAAAATAAATATGAAAAGGAATAATAGCACTTAAAATCATAATGAACTAGCTAATCTCGCATCATACAATTTTTGTTAAAGACACTATTATTTAAGGACTACATTATAATGTAAATTTTATAAATAATTGAAAACGGGAAATCTAATCAGTATGAAGATTTAATTGACGATAATTTAGACGAAAATCTAATTAATTTATTTAACTCATGGTATGGAATAAATTTAAGAAACATATTAGTCCAAAACATATTTCACACGTCTAAAAATTATTAAAAATTTGAATGCAGTGATTTTTTTCATCACACGCAAAAATAGAATGTATATTGGAATGTTTGTTTGAAAAAATGTTTTACCCTTTGAATTTCTGTTTTAAATCAGGAAATATTCTAAATTTCTACAAATATAATTTCTTCTCATAATGTAAGTCATTATTTACCAGTCTACTTGTCATATAATTCTTTTTAAAATATTAAGCTATAGAATTTTGCAGAAATTTAGATTAATTTCTCGTTTCATTTTTTATAGTTACTTATTCAAACCAAATTGATTCAATGCTATATACATTTTTTTAATATTATATAGGTAAATATTTATTTATGCAATAAATATCTCTAAAATCTTAGTGAAAAATTTTAAATTATTAATTAAAAGTAGTATTTTTTATTTTATGTAAAATTTCCAATAAAAATGTGAACTATTTTAGATAAATTGTCATAGATGAATATTTAAATTCTGAATTTAAATTTCAGGAAATGGAAGGGTTTTCGTCTTTGTCAAATGAATATTAGGTCACATGCAATTATCTTTATAAGGTTAAAATAAAGGAATTGAAATTTTATTGAGTTAAAGAAAATGTATAAAGTATTTTTTGATTACTTAATATTATACATAAAATATAAAATAACCATATTAATAATATCTAATTTGTGTGAACAGAATATCGTAAGATTAAAACATGGAAAGTTATTAAAATAAAAATTAATTTGTTTGTGAAGTATGTTAATAAAAGCTTGCTCCAAACTAATGCTATTATTTAAATTTATCAGATTTAGGAATTCATTTATTATTACAACATTGAAACAAATGATCAAATTTCTCCTATTTAAAAAATAATTTTTTACATATTTATGTAAATGCAAATAAAACGTTTTTTGAAAGATTTATCTAATAGGTAAACAGCAGGTATCAGCCGGATTTGTTTGAAATATTTATCATCTATATTAAAGTTGAAAGCTTTTCCATTTCAAGAAATGATTAAGCTCTATTGATTGAAATTATAATTTTGAAATCAGCATTGAATTATCATGAATTATAGAAAAAAGTTATCGTCAAAACAAAATGCTGAAGTTATGTTTAACGTGGTAGTTATTAAAGAAACACTGCATTATATTTATTTGTAATATTTACATATATTTTTATTCGTAAAAAAATTAGTCTGTAGTTAAAAATTCCGTACATGC
This sequence comes from Argiope aurantia, assembly GCA_026543865.1. NCBI lineage: Eukaryota > Metazoa > Arthropoda > Arachnida > Araneae > Araneidae > Argiope > Argiope aurantia. The sequence goes on from JAPMOR010014342.1 coordinate 521,816, forward strand.
TGATTTCTGTGATTAGAAACGTGAGAGATGGCATTGGATCACTCCTCAACAGAGAAAAACAGACAGGTATTAGGACCCCCCCCCCCCATTTCTTGCTTCTCATCATTGTTCTAGAATTTTCAAATATTGAAAAAAGTCGATGTAAAATTTCATGTTTTTTGTTTTGAAATTCTCTTTTTTGGAACAATAAAAAAAATTTCATATGCAAGTATTATCAAAACTGGCATTTTTGTTAAAATAGATTATTTTTTTAGGCAAATTATCCATTTTTAACGAATTGAGACTTATAAATAATGAACAAATTCTTCCCGTCCCGTGAATAAATTCTGTGCGGGGTTTTTCCGTGTAACTTGTAAATTGGCATGTAGTTATAATCAACACGAAAACCCAGCTGGTAAACTCCCGGGGGGGGACTCGAAATGAGGATGAGAAGCTTCCGGTATAGTGTTTGGTTCTCGCCACCCTGGAGTGTACAGTGGCCGCTGATGGCCCTGAGGACTCAACTACAATTCCCGCCAATGTTGCTGTCATTCAGTTTTTTATCCGTGTGCCTTTGAGTCTAGTCAGAGAATCAGTGATATGACTTTACCCAGCTGGTAATTCGTAAATTTTATAGATGCCTCAAAATTACTCGTGATGTACATAGAAACGATTTTAGCGGTGGACAATTTCAAAAGGAACGCCCAAAAATTACGAAGGGAGAAAGATTAAATCTTTGGAATCCTTAAAATCACCTTATACTAGACAAATTGTTATAACTAAATGTTCCGGAAAATCACCCCTCCTCTTCAGAACAAAAACTTGCTAAACACTCAAAAACACACTTTTAAGAAAACTAAGCTATTTTTTGGACATTCAACAGCTCGAAGTGTACATTTTCTCTAAGCCCAGCCCATTCTTTTTTTGTCAATTTCAATAAATCGACTAAAAAAGAAACCGATTTGGTTGGGTTGATATTATTTTTGAAACGTAATCTGTCTGTCTATATCATTTAAAATCTCAACTGACCCAAAACGATACGATAAACGTATCGTGAAATGGGAAAGTTAGGAAGTCGAAATCTATTTTTTTTTAAATGACACTTAATTTTTTTTAAAAGTACAATTTAATCGAAATAAGAGCATGAAAGGAAATTAATATGGAAAACACGAAACCAAATAACAGAGGTCGCGTTGGTCTAGTGGTATAATCAAATTTGGGGACCTGGGGGCTCTTGGTTCGAGACCCGCTTTCACTGAAAAACCGCTATGCACCATGAATTCTTCGGGTCCAAATGACCTCTCGCTTGTGAATTCCGGAATTTGAAAGAGGAGGTGCCAGCCCAGGTATTGCCCTTGTCATCGGAAAGCGATTCAGAATTACAAGATCCGTTCCAAAATAGTTGTAGTGTTGATTAAAATAGGACGTTAATATAACTAAACGAAATTGAATTATAAAGATGAAAAAAACCTGCGAAAGTTTTGAGGGAAAAAAATAAGGAAACAGCTCTGCGCTTTAGAATTTTAACACATTGTAAATTATGCCACAATGCTTTGTGCTTTCACTAAGCTTTATAAATTATAAAGACGCTGATGTGTTTCATTACTCAGTTTTGTCTGCAGGGAAAAGTAAAGGTTGCTGCGGGTATGGGATGTACATGAATTTGAATTCTGCTAACCTAATTCGTTTAATATTTTCGTTATTTTAATAATTTGTTCTTTAGAAGAATATGTGAATTTTAGATCAAATTGGATTAATATTTACCTTGACGCCTCTATTCTGAGTTATAGAATTTATATTTCTTAATCACAAAATTTCAGCCCAATACCACTTGTGCGGTATTCCCTCATTTAATACAGGTTATTATCCTCCATAGTGAATAATAACGCGTAAATGAACCTTCTAGAAAATGTATTAGTTTGAGAAAAGTGAACTGGTTGGAAAAAAAACTACTCTCACTTAATATTTAGTGGTTCCAGTTATGAATAATGAAAACTACGAAGAGAAAAATCATTATTAAATTTACTATTATAAAACTATTTTAGACGAGCGCAATTCTTATCTAACTCTTTTATATATGACAATGATTCTGTTTAAAATAACCCTCAAGCCGACTTACTGGCCTATGGGTAGCGCGTCTTCCATGTAATATGGGCATCCGGGTTGAAGCTCTGGTTCTGTTCTCGGCCATGTGCTCTGACTGTGAGGTGCGCGAAAGAGACTCCACTGTAAAAATGGGTTATGCAAGTGAGTGTCATCTTCATATGAGCTTGAAGTCAGACCTCTACCCGCTGTCTCTTAGGGATCCTTACACACAAAATCGACTGCACCCCTCTCTCCCTCGTCTCCTGGACTAGGATTGAATTGGAGTTCAATCCAAGGGAGATAAGCAGCAACAACAACATAACACATAAAGAATCAAATAAAAGTATACTTTCCATTTAACGTTTTGGAAGCTCGAAAATGTTTTGATGTACTATAAAATAAATGTTATAAAATAATCTGTCGACAGAAGTACTTTATGAAATAATGAAATGTGCTATTTTATTCTACAAATATATTTTCACTTCTTAAAGATAAAAAGACCGAATACAGAATAAATGTAGTTCGTATCGTTTTGACATGAAAAGAAATTTCAATGCAGCTGCATTTGTTATTCAGTATATTTATCCATGGGAAGAAATTTCTTCCAGTAAATTATATGCTTAGTGATATTATATTTCTAAAATAATATTGAATCAAAGAAATAAAAAAGTTAGATATTTTTTTGTATTAGGTTTCACGCTATCATTTTTAAAACAATTCATAATCTATAGTTTATAAGTCAGATGCTATATCATAAGCGACGTAAAACGAATGATTGCTAATTAGAGGGTTTTTTTTATTGAACATTTATAAATTCCCCGTGCACCACAAAGTGTCACACGGGGCTTACAGAAGTAAGTATTTAACACATTACAAAAAGAAAAAGAAGAAAATTTAACAGTTATGAAGGATTACAGATGTCAACAATAAATTTACAGAAATTTTCGAAAGCACTACTAGTGGAAATAAGTTGGTGAAACTCTGGAGGCCAATTTATATTCATGTCCTTAAGAGCCAGTCTTAGGATCTGTCTTCCTTTGACAAACTTGGAACATAGAAGGAGCACATGTTCAACATTTTCCTCCCCACCAATATTACAATGCCAGGAAGATGACGGAAACAAATTGAATTTGTACAAATTACTGAGCTATAAATTCTTTTTAAAATAGACACCAGCATTGTTGGAATCAATGTTTTTCTTATATGTAATTACATTTGTTGGTACATTCTTTAAGGTTGCTTAAGAATTTTTTTTTTAATTTCGAGTGAATTTTGTTTTTACTTTATTCTCTATTATTCTGCATAATTAAAATGTTGGCAAACAAAGGCTAGCAATATATTGTCAATATTATATATTCATACAACTGGAAAAGCTTTTAAATATCTTAAATTGTTATATTTTATTCTATGTCAATAAATATCCCATGAAAAAAATTACTAAACATATTTTAAACACTATCTTCCCCCTCATCCTATTAGTCATATTTAGTATAATAGCATTGATACACCACATTTTAATCAATCTCTTTATGACTTAAAATATTCGTTTTTTGAAGTTTCAATTCCATTACTTTAAAAAAATCAACGGTTGTCTCAAAAAAAAAACAAGCCTTAGTTGATTGGAAGATCTTTTTCGCATTGACTAATGAAATGGTTTAAAATGACCTGAAATGGCGATATTAAAAGCTTCCGAACACGATCAGTTTTAGCTGTAGATGAATAAAGTTAATTTTATTTAGATCTGAGTAACTACTTGAAAACGTAAACAACTTAATTTAGAGTTCATTTCTTGCACATTTAGTTGCAGAAGAATGAAGTTAATTTTATTTAGTACTGGGTGATCACTTGGAAACATAAATAACGTAATTTAGAAGTTCATTTATTGGCTCAAGCTATATATAAAAAATTCTATTCATCATGTAGAGAATTCATCATTTTCTGAATTGGAAATATATACCTATCTATATTGGTATGCAAATTGGCTCTAGACTGATAATTAAAACAAATGAATGAATAAATTTTGGTCTATACTTTTATCATCAGATTTATATAGAATTGATTTTCGATTAAGATATCTATTCCTTTATACATAAACGTGAAAACTGAATAATGCAGTTAGTTAAATGGAGATATTAAATGTTTTATATTTAGGCCTGAATGATAAGTCCATCTCTACATTTTCAACCAAATCCATGAAACGACTCATGAGCTATCTGTTTATTTATCCTTGTGTTAGAGAACACAATTAAGTAAAAAAAAGAATAAATATATACATTAAAATTTACTACTGTCCAAAATGCACACAGTAAAATATTATATAATATATTAAAACTAAAGCTGTAAATTTGTATCCTGTTTTATATATGGATTGTCAACGTTTAACAATATTGTTCCAAAATTCTATTCTCGATTTCTGCTTCTAGATAATGAAATTTAGCAGACTATATTGCATACTGTGTATTGTAGTATTATACCGTATTAACCTGATGCCTTATATCAGGTACGTAAAAAAATCAGACATGATGAATTGATACATAGAAATAGTGACATGGCAGTTTTTGGATTTCATCTATAATCTCATCACTTATTTTCTATCAGGTGATACTATATCAATCTGATACAAATTAATAGATGTATATAGCCTAATTCCCCGTCCAACCTCAGAGATGCTATTAGTATTCGCGATGATTTTTTAAACTATCTACATTTCATTCTCTGCAACTGTGTGCATATAACACTGAGAAATCACTATATTTTTCTATACTAACTTTATCAACGATCCCTTTCCTGTTCTCTCCTCACACACCAGTCAATCACACCAAAAAACGAAGATCATCGGCACATCGTCATCAATACCTCTTCCGAAGAAATGAAATCCCATGTTGTAAACATAATTTTTATCAGTATCGGCTCCCGCATTCGCCTCAAGTGACAAAATCTTTGCCCATTAAGTACCTGGTTTCATTCTAGAGGGTAAACAACAAGTGGTTACTCCTCCCTGCCACTAAGGCACAATGATTAAATCTGACTCATCGGAACTCCACGTTAACATTAGAGGGAACTAAGACTGAGTCTTAAGTGCCATCCCCCGCCACGGTACAACCCTTCCCGTAGTAAGCAAGTCCCCTCATCGGTAGAGAATAACCGACCCCCCCCCCCACCATTTCTGTACCTAACCGGGTGGTACCACTAAGCTGGAAGTTTCTCACCCACAAATCTGAGGTGCTTCCAGGAGGAATCAATCTGAAGAGTAAAGAATCAAAGCTGTATCAAGTACAGTAATATTTAATAGAATTGAGTATCAGTATCAACTTCTATTTGATACCGCAAAGCCGATTATAACCCTGCACTATATTGTAAAAGTATACAATCAAGTGATATCCCATTTTGAAATCATTATTTGTATCAGTATCGGCTACCAATCTTGTCGTAATTAAGAGAATCCTTGCCCATCAAGTATCCAGTTTCGTTTTCTGAAGAGTAAAGAATCAAAGTATAATCTCAAGTACAAAAGTATGAAGTGCAACTAAGTATCAGTGCCAACTACTACTTGATACTGCAAAACTGGGTGTTAACTTAACTCTATATTGTGGAATTATACGATAAAGTGAAATCCCAATTTGAAACCATAATGTGTATCAGTATCGGCCACCAGCCACACGGCAAGTGAGAGCATCCTTATCGATCAAGTATCCAAGTATCCAATTTCTGTGTACCTCGAAGCTGTATTAAATACAAAAGCATCAATTACAATTGGGTATCAATATCAACTTCAACTTGATACATCAAAGCCTGGTACCAACCCAACCTTATATCGTAGAAGCATTCAATAAAGTGAAATCCCAATTTGAAACCCTAACTTGTATCAAAATCGGCCACCAGACTTGTCACAAGTGACAGAATCCTTACCCATCAAGTACACAGATTCGTTTCTGAAGGGTAAAAAATCAAAGAAATACCAGGTACAAAAGTAGTGTGAAATGCAATTGAGTATCATTATCAACTTTTACTTGATCCTGCAAAACCAGATGTCAACCCAACTTTATATTGTGGAAGCACACGATAAAGTTAAATTCGACTTTGAAATTTTATCAGTATCAGTATCATACCATAATTTGTACCAGTATCAGCAATCAGTGTCACCTGAGCTGTATCGATTATAAAAGCAACAATTACAACTGAGTATCGATATTAACTTGTATTTGACACTGCTAAATCGGATAGCAACCCAACCATATGTTGTAGAAGTATACGATAAAGTGAAATCTTATTTTGAACTCATAATTTGTTTCAGTATCGGCCACCAGCCACACTGCAAGTGAGAGAATCCTTATCCACCAAGTATCCAATTGCCGTGTACCCCCAAAGCTGCATCAAATACAAAATTATCAATTACAATTGGGTGTCAATATCAACTTCTACTTGATACATCAAAGCTGGTTATCAACCCAATCCTATATGGTAGAAGTATTCGATAAAGTGAGTTCTCATTTTTAAATCATTATTTGTTTCAGTATCAGCCTCAAGCCTCGCCGCAAATAAGAGAATCCTTACCCATCAAATACCCAGATTCATTTTTCTTTTGTACAGCCCGACCTTCTTTTCGACCACCCCGCTAGCACTTAACGAAGCAGTATCGACAGATTATTTATTGGTTTGTAACTGCATCGAAGTTCATGTCATAATTCCACTATTTAAACAACATCCTAATTCACCTCTAGCAGTTTTCTTTATTATATGGACTGACATTACCAAAGACATTTTAATTATATTATTAGTTATGCTTCCTTAATTCAAATACAAGCAGAAATACAAAATATGCAACTCTTTTAGTTTTAAACAATATTTACCTCTATATTTTCTAGAAGAGCTTAATTAAATAGAGCTTAATAGGTTAAAACATATTTCTTAAATCTCGCTTGTCTTCGCTTATCTTTTTGTTTACATTGCTCTATATCAGCGCAGAATTGTTTCAAAGCGCTTAAAAAAATAGATTAAATAAGACGTATCTCATTAAAAGATTTACTTCGGATTTTAAAAATGATTTAGAAATAATACTCTTAACAATATTTTTATCGTTAAATATGGACATAACACGTCATGGTTGATTAATTTTTTTTGTCTGCTCAAGTAAATTAAATAATTTTGTGAAAATTTCTTATAATTCTGTAATACATTTAATTGTAACTCAGGACCTTTCGGTACCTTATTTTGAACTATTTTACAATTTATATCTTTCATTTATCTCTTATGGGTAAAGAATTAAACCGCTTTTCACTCGCTTTAGGACACCCTGCATAATGAATAGTAATTTATCAAGAAGCTGCAACTTATAAAGAATACTATTAAGTACTTTAAAATAGGTATTATAATTAAAAAGCTACAAATTGTACTGTTATTTGGATATTTTCTTTAGTGTTGCATTTTAAGTAACTATTATAAACTTGTTATTTAGAAATCTTTTATATTGTTGTTTGTTTTTATAGTCATATTATACATCTCATGTATATGCTGTAATATTACATTTATACTTAAATGTGACGTGGGTCTCTTATTCAACTACTTTGATTTTCTTTTTTCATGAGCCAATAAAAAATTATCTTTGCCTATATTTTTAATATTTGAAGTTTCCAAATATTTAAATTATTCATACTGAATAATGTTATAATGTTATTCATACTGAATCTTTGAGAAACCTAATCCAATGATTGAATTTAAAATTGAAATTTAAAAATTATTTTATTATATCAATGTGAAATTATTTTTCAAACATTTGATACCTTCTTCTTCTTAATCAATTTCTTATCAACTCTTCTTATTGAGTTTATCTATGGATCAAAAAAATAATATTTATTTATTTGTGGAAATCAAATTATAAATTGAAAATTTATTTTCTTTAATTTGTAGAAATCATAATTTATGAGGAGTTTTTCATTCACTTCCTAATGTACTATGGATTTCTTTTTGTAGAGAATGCTTGCATAAATCTTAGTGAAATTAAGAATTTTAAACAATTTTTTCTATCCATTCTGAAAACAACTTCGATGCATTTGGTATTTCTGCACAAAATTGTTATAAGTTTGCACGAAAGTTTAGTAATTTTGAAATAATCTATGTCGTAAATAGCAATAAAAAAATTATGCGAAATTAACTAACTAGGACTTTCATTCATAAATTCAAATTTTTTTTTGTATGATTTAACTTTAATTAGTTTAACAAAAATAATTAACAAACACGAGGGATTTCAAAATAAATAAAATTGTTGTATTGTCTTATTTCTAATGCAGAAATATTAGAAGTAACTAGAATTATAATAATATTAATAAAAATGAAAGATTTTGATCTTAACAAAAAAACATGTGAAATAGATAATATGAAAAGCTAAACTGGAACAAAAAAAATTATTTAATTTTTAATTTGAAAACTAGAATTATATATATGATTTATTTTAAAATGTAATAATGTATAATTTATATTTATTATATTTTATTTATAATAATTATACATAAAATATACTTTTACAAGAAATTTATAAAGATGTCAAATGAAAGATATAATAAAAATATTATTTTGAAACGGAAAAAAAAATTGTTGTAAGCATAATTGAACAATAATTGCATATTACATATTGGAATTCAGAATTCGAATTTCTATAGTCATTTCATGACATTCACGAGTTCTTAAATTGACCGGATACAAAATGGCGGTGAAAAATATGTCAGTATTTGTAAATATTTATTTTATGAGAATGATATAAATATTTACAAAAAAAGTATATGAAAATCTGTATTTGTAAAAATTAGTTGTAGTTCATAGATTTAAAAGATAATTTTTGAGACAATTCGTAGAGAAACAGAGAATTCATAGCTTTTATCTTAATTTAATATTCTTGACATTATTTTAAAAATTCGAAATGTGGAAAATTAAAATTATTTATGGTTTTATTCGTTGAGAATAAAGCATGTACGATCATATATTTCTAGATTCTAAAGGTATATATTCATATAAAAATAACAGAAATTTTGTTTACAAAAATAACAGATGATATTGTGATATAAATATTAACAAAATCGACCTGAAAGACTAAATATCTTGAAACGTACACGTTTGCTTTAATTCTGAAATGGTGTGATATTTTTATGAAATTATGGACAATTCTTCTGCATAATTAGAAAATTCAAACACATTTTTAATGACAAAAATATTTCCAGATGTTTATAGTCCCAAACCCCTTTTAAAAATCTTTCAATAAGCATAAAAGAATAATCAGTTGAGTCCTTCAGACTATTTGAAAAATTTTGTTTGAGTATTTTGATCATCAGAGCAAGAAATTAAATTTTAATAAAATTTGGCAATAACTTATTTTTAAAATTTAATATGAAATATCCTGCAAAAATCTTCTAAACTGATTTTTTTAAAAATTTTCTTTCAAAAAAAATTGTAATTCTATAGTTCAAAACAAAAGATATATAGTATATATATTTACTTACTGAATTCAAAATATGTTTTTGTTTCATAAATCAGTTTCAATTCGATCATTGTATATTTTTTTCGGATTTTGACATGTTACCAGGTATTTTTTTCGTTTTGAAGCATACATAATTTAATCTATATTGAATATCAACATTTTTAATGTGATGATCAATGAAAGAAGACCATGAAATCGTACTCAAGTTATATAACTAGCAGCATTTTATCATCTTCTCGCTGTAGTAAGGTATCCTTCCAGAAATTTATATCAGGAAATAAACTTTATCTTTTGATAAGAACAATTTACAGCTTTCAAGGGTGGTAAACTTTTTACAACAATCTAGATGTAATTACAAAAATAGAAATTTTTTCTAGATACAGAAATATGCCATATATATATATATATATATATATATATATATATATATA
>JAPMOR010014342.1:534143-547956 GCA_026543865.1 Argiope aurantia
AGCAACAAGTAAATAACAATTAATAAGCAACAATTAGTAGCAACAAGAAATTCGATCACAAGTTCGTAATTACTAGAAAATCTCTGGTAGCTATTTTCTCCATAGTAAAATGCAATAAAAATGAAACTTGATTAAAAATAATTCTTATATTTATAACATACATAGAAAGTCTTTGTGAAACACTTAACGAGAGTGTGTTTAAAATAATAAAATTGCACTTATAAAGTATAAAAAAGAGTTAAAGAATAAGTTGCGTATTACAAAAGCGCGATAATTAAAACTGAAAAAAAAATCGAAAACACCAAACAATATTCTGGCGATTATTTATGTCATTAGATTAATTAATTAAAAATAATAAACCAAACTATAAATTAGCTGCACCATCTGAAAGCCTTAATTAATTAAAAGTAAGAAACCAAACGATAAAATAGTAGAGTCATTTGAAGGTAACTTCATTTTATAGAAACGCCGAACACTAAGTAAAAAGAACGCGCAATTGTTTAAAAATTATGTTTCGTAATTCTTTCAGAAATGCATTTACTGACACGAAAATTATAAAATATAGTTCGTTACACCATTTACTGTCAAATGAAATCATGTCTATTTCCAGCACTTTGGAAATTAGTTATGGAACCATAATTACAGTTGATACCCTGCAGAAATTAAATTATTTCATAGATAAAAAAAAATTGTAAATTCTTTTTTATATATAAAAGCCTTAGAGTTGTGAGCTTGAAATCCGTTTACGAAACTGTATTTTTTAGTGAAATAAAAGAGAGTACAGTATTTTTGTATATATGTTAGCTTCCAATATAAAATACCAATCTTATCTGTTATGTGTTTTTAGTTCCGTTATTATCAAAAGTATTACTATTGCATTTAAGTTAATAATGGAATTCTTCATTTGTTTCTACTGTTTTATTTTGTTCATAATTTATCACCTCTTAATTTCTATTGTTAGTAAAGCAAACGTTTTAAGGAAATCTTACAGATAGGGAAAAAGTTTATATAAAAAAATAATGAAAGCATTTCATAGTATGGATAATAAAATTAAACGCTTTTATACTGAAGAAAATTCTCACCTGAAGTATCGTAACAAGAAGTTAGCTGCTATATGAAATGAAAATAAAAAATGCAAATACAACAGATATGTAAGATGTTCAGCAAAGTCTTTATAGTTGCAAACATCGACCACTATTCTCCAAACTTGAAGCATAGATATAATAGACTATGCACTACACAGAAAAATCAATTACATCACCACATGGCGGCAAAAAAATATAAAAGAGAAATTTGCATTCTTATTTTGAAAACTGTAAAAAGTACGAGGAAGAATTCGGTAACAAAATTGCAACATTACTCTATTTAGTACTTGCAATAATGTTAAGAAAGTGCGTAAAACGCGTATTTGTTTGGTCTTAGTATCCAACGTTCTTAAGTCATAACATTATTAGAAAAATAATAAAAAAAGGAATATTTATCAGCAAATACTTTTAATTTTGGTGTTCAAAATGCTTTACCCGATTGGTTTTTGTTCAAGACATGATTTTCTTTCGATTGTCGCTAGTTGCTTCGTCACTAAGTTAGAAAATCGAGACGAAACACGTTTTGCGCGTTTTATTCTTAATATTATTGCGCTCAAGGTATATTTTGGTATTAAATTAAAACAGTTCTACAGATTTGTAATTGACTTATTTCTCGTTTCTAGCAGTTTTCAAAATAGGTGAAATAATTCCGCTTTTTCTGCCACATGGCACAGTAACCGATCTCTCCGTGTAGCACAGAGTCATTTTTTCAATATCTAGACACCATTAGGGCAACTGTCATCGTCGTTCTCAAACTAACATGTGGTAAAAGTGTTTATATGGACATCCTACATAAAGTAGTAATATATTAGTAGTAATAATAAAGATGATTATATGTGTTCTGCTTACAGCTACTAAATTTGACATGTCTATCAAGGAGGATAGCAATGTGCACTTCGGAGAAATGCAATCTTGAAATTTTGATTAGAATTTTAATTAATTAAAAATTCAACTTAATTTTGGAATTTTTATAACCAAAAATATTGCTTCACAAAAATGGATTTTATTCTATTTTAAAATTTAAAAAGTTGTCTTTTTAATTATACCAATTTAATAATCGTGAAAAGTTTTGCTAAATTTCGGCAAATTTTGAAAATATCTTTTTTTTTCTTCCAAATATTATATTATAATTTAGGAAATTTTATTGCTTATTATAATTTCTGTTTATTACTTCGTATAATTTAACGAACGAAAGCAGCAATTCTAATTTTCTCAATAATGATTTCTAGTGGGCGGGCATTATGAGAAGTTGCCTTTGAAGTAAGCTTCACTGTTGAGTATAGCCATATTTTATGTAGAGTTACCTCCATTTCAGTAAAAGGATACACTTCCTACAAGTGGGGTTGGTTCATGACTGTGAACGCGGTTGGTATTTCATTTTCTTAGGATTCCAACTTTAGCACTCTAGTTCAGGTTTAACAACCACTGTAGAATAATAAATTATCGTTGCACTTGATAAACTTGATCTTTGCAAATAATAAACTTGATTGCACAATAATTCATTTGATAGTGAAGATTGTGGTCTGGGTGAAATGACTTGAAGACACATGTTGTCTTTTCTGGGGTTTATTGGTAAAATCAACAACAAAAGGCACATGAAAATGCCATAGTGTAGAACGCCTAGAGAACTACACATAAAACTCTCTCGGAAGAGCCGAACCGAGAGCCGAGATAACCCCCCCGCCTAGTACAGGAGTCCGCTTCTGCTAGAAAAAAAAATATATGTACTAAACAACAACAGGGAGACCACCTGACACATGATTGGCAGCTAGTTCCGCCCAGGGAGATCACGTGGTTAACTGAATTCTTAACAACCACAATTATTCTCTGTATGGTTGGGAAGGGTGGGAGTTATTCACTCCGGATATTAGTCTTAAGACTTAAGCGTACTTGAAAATGGTATGGATATCGCATTGAAAGTTCATTCAGGCGGATACACAATGATTTTTAATACTAAAATATTATTTTTATTAATTTCCTAAATTAGTTTTATTACAACAATAATTTATTTCATAGGTTTAAAATGTAGAGGACTCTTATTCTTGTAATGCAATAATTCGTGGCTTATTATTATTTTTTTTACCAATGATCAGCTAAGATGTTTCTGAATATTGAAATCATCATTAATTAAAATTCATTTGAATTCTTTAAAATTAATTTTTGATATATTAAACACATATTTTTCAATACTTATCAAAGAAATCATGAATTGTGAAATTAAAAAAAAAACATACTTCGGTTTCCCGTTTCATATACTGATTGACCAAATGTACTTTTATTTCATTAAAGAAAAATTATTTAATTGCATTTTTCAAGATAAAATAAATTGAATTATGGAGAAGCTGATTATTTAATCAAGAAGCAATCGCGACAGCTTCTTTTCTCTCTTTAATTTCGCAACGGGTATTTATCCATTGCAACGGCAGCAGGGTCAAGGACGAATTTAAGATCTCAATTAAGTGCAAGTGGTTGTAATCCTAAACGATATTTTAATAGAAATAATGAATGGTTGCATCACAACCTCCAATAAAGAAATTATACACCTAGCACTCAAAGTTATAACTTAATTAACAATTTAATCAATTAAAGATATCTTGAAAATAAATGCTACATATATACTAGGGAGCATCACATAAAATAGTAGGAAACAGTGGAAGCACGAGATAGCTAAGAGCTGCATGAGAGAAGTTGTACTATATTTTTAAACGTTGTAATACAAATTGTTTGAAAAGATTAAAAGGTAAGAAGGCATTTCTTTTCCTCTCATAAATTAGATTAATTTTCTCTCCCCCCCTCCAATAAATTTATAAAAGAGTCACTATAAGCTATTTTTTCAGGGGAATAAATAAATCAGACTTGAAATACAGATATTTAAAAAATACTGATCTAATACAAGCAAATAATAATATCCTTTCCAATGCTGAATTTTCAAAAGAAAAAAAAATGTATTGACAGCTAACCGCCTTTGGTGACCAGCTAATTTACCGAGTATATTAGTTGTGTTTACTTTCAATTAATTCTTGTTCATAATTCCGTTAACAATTTTTTTGAAAGCAACAAATTGTCATTTACATTAAAACTGCATCATTTCAATACTCTTACACTTGTTCTGTTCTTTGTGTACATAAACCATTCTATTTGAGTCTAGTACCATAAGAATACTGTGTTTATAAAAGCATAAACATAATAAAATAAAAGGTAAATTTTAAAAGTAATATTATGGTAGTTATAAGTTAACATTAATTTTAATAAGTTTAATTTTTTGAAAGAATTAATAACAATTGAAAGTAATATCGTACAGAGATAACTGAAATGTTAAAAGTTTAAATTTCCAGATGGTTTAATTATATTTTTTAGGAATTATTTACCCTGTAACTATTGTGGACAATGTGTATGCTTAAAAGTATTGTGGCCTGTTTATAAAAAATTGTATCTATGAATTTTCTTAACTGTACAAAATCTCTTTTAATGGCTGTTTAAATCGAATTAGCATAACTCAAAACACATCACGTGAAGTAATGCAATATCTATTGAAACGCATATAAGAATTTGTAGATAAAAAACATTTTATAATACAGTTTTTTTAAAGAAAGGCAGCAACTGAACTCAAATTGAATAAAATCTAAATTTCAGTATTCTTAAGAAATAATGAATGGAGATTCCTGTTGTAATTGTATATCGATTTAAAGATTTTAACAATCTTTAAATATGATGGCAAGCCACACTTATATAGAGCATTTAATTTAACCAACATTAAATGAAAATGTTTTTGGAAATAATTTTTATATTCAAATAACGCACTAGTCAGAACTTGAAATATGTTATTAAATATATCATTGTATAAAGAATGTTTTATGCTACAAATGTTGACATAGTTGACTGCTATATTTAGCAGTTTATTTTTGGAAAATATTTTGTATAACATTTAAAACAAAATATTTTATATAAAATACTATATTCAAAATCTGAGTTTCTGAAACTTTTTTGAATTAAACTGAAAATATCAGTTGTGCCAAATGATTTTTAAATGTGTACGAAAGCAAATTTTTTTATCAAAAGGTTTTGAAGAATGATAGATAATTCAATATAAAATTGTAAATAAATACAACGATTTAAAACATCCATAATTTTCTGTTTAATAGAAATGACACACTATATTAAAAAAATTTTTTTTTCCATACTTAGAAACTTTAATTTTCAAATAAATAAGAAAGTTAAATACTTAAACAATTGCTAAAAAAACGTTATTAAGCCTTTTTTTATTTCTTCGAATATGTGAGTAGAAATTAAAATTTGGACTTCAATTTCTTACTAATTATTTATGTAATTTGGGGTACTATTCCCCCCCCCTCATTTCTAAAGTAATAGAAGAAAGTCATTTATAATATAATTTTTATTTCCATGATTTGAACTACTATTTTTACGGGGGTGGAGGATGTTTCTGAATGGAAAAATATCGTATAGTGTTTCATAATTTGTTTCATAAGTTCCTATTTCCCGATAGAAGCCTGAATCTATAACCTTGAATGATTTTACATACTGATTAATATCATTTAAATTCTGACAGAATTAGATGAAGTATTTCATATTATTTAAATTAAAGTTAATGGAAATATAATTTTCTGCTCTTTATGGTTGAATATAAATCATCTTCTATTTTTGTAACGTTAGATACAGTAGAAAGTGTTAGCAAAATAACCGTTTATAATTTTGTTATTTAATTAAATAAGTTAAAAATAATTAGTTTTGAAAGTTAAAAATATCATAATCAGCTTAGAAATGGAAATTATATGGAAATGTGCTATTTAATTTCCTTACTGTTCAAAATTTCAGAGTATTTATTGTGATTTTTGCTTTATATTACAATGACTATTCCTATAACTCATATATATTAGCGGCGATGTAATTTTTAAAGTTCCTGTTTTATTTCCGTGTGAAAACGGTTAAAAGACATCATATGCTGGCTTTTATTAGAAGGTTTCTTTCTTTCTTTCTTTCTTTTTGAATTATTGGTTTGAATCATCGTTTGGGGTCACTTCGCAAAATAAAAACTTGACTTCAAAATATTGATTAGAAATTTTATAAAAAATAGTGCATACTGAAATAACAATTTTACGGTAACCAATTGAATTTTGGGAAAAAATGAGGGGGGGGGGGAGGGAGGAGAGGGGTCGCCTGTCTGACATTTTATGCTCATTTAGTAGCCGTTAGACTATCTACAGTTTGATGAATAAAACTAACGAATTTAAAAAAAAAAACATTTGGTTTATATTTCTATATATAAAAATTACATAAACTGCTTATAAAATTTTATTAAAACTTCAAATATTTGAACATTTTAAGCATGAAAGTGGTTTTCCCTGTATATATTGCAATTTGTAACTCGTTACTTTTTTTTAAAACTTAATTTACAAAGAAAACTATTGGAAAGGATAGAACAATAAATCAAATTCGATATTTTGATGAATTTTCTTGTCTCAAACTATTCTGAGACCAAAAAATGCATTTGTAGAATTATGATTGTCAGTCAACACGAGACTCCTAAAACATTATGAGCTAGAAAAATGAAATTTGGCATACGGTCTTTAAACCAAATATGTAGATTTTTGATGTAATTAATCCATTCAGAGTTTAAAAAAAGTTTTTGGAATCATGCCCGTCTCTTTTCATGTCTGTCCAACTGTAAACACGATAACTCAAAAATACTGTAATTTAGATTAATAAAATTTCGTACATATTTTTTTTTTCACTAAATTTGTAGATTTCTATCACTTACAGGAAGTCTGTTTGTCCGGCGGTACAGATGAATGCGAAAATTATAAAATGTAAAGAGTTAGTTAAATAAAATTTTGCTTAAGGTTTCAAATTTTTAAAATCTAAAATGTAGGTCAATATGAAATTTGGAACCAAATCCTTCTAGAAATTGACTGTCTGTACTTTTTTTTGCATTAAAATACAATTGCTCAAAAACTCAATCCTTTAAATAAATGAAATTTGGTGTGTGACATTGTGATTATAATCGTAACTCTACATCAAATTGTGCTTTTAACTGATAAGAAAAGATGCACCTGAGATACATATTTGATTTTTTGATATTAATGAATTACCGCATATCAACGAATAATTACCGAAAATAAATAGCCAAGATCGCATCTTAGACTTTGTAAAACTTTCAGAGTCAGGCCAAATTTTGAAATTATTGCTCTGCTGTGACATGCATTTAAAACACAAGTATAGTATTTCTGCTCTATACTAAAAAAAACAAAAACACACACACACACACAGAGCTTTCATGTATAGAAATAAAAATCTGCGTACAAATGACTTCCCTCAAGGTCCGCAATTTAATGTCCGCGAGAGAGGTTTGAAGTGACCATCCCTGCTGTTTTTCCAATTAGTTTCCTAGCTGAATTTTATAGAAATATGTAACTTTAATATTATTGTATATAATGTGAGCACTGTTAAACAAGAAATGTATCCAGAATCCAAATTTCAATTAAAATGCCGACTAAATCTATTGCTGTGAGTCAGCATATTAATTTTAAATTATAATTTGAGTATTAGATGACTCTCAGATTATGAAAGGGAAACACATGATACCATTCATTTTGCTTTCAAAGATATTGATCTCAGTTAGTTGGTACACTGACATAAATTTCTAATATTCGAAATGGGCTTCTAATATGATACGCTGCAATGCTTAGCAATTAGAATTCAGTGTTTCGAGTTTATTATTATCAGCAGAGCAGTGTGAACTATAATGTGAGACGCTCGTTCGGTGATGGAATACAGTTATGATTAAATTCCTTTGAAGGTAATGTAACAATTCCTAACAGGTCCTGAAAGCTGTTTAGAAATCCCAATCCCTAAGGCCCACAGATAAAATTGAATGATCAGACCTCTTCACTGGCGGAACTATGATTGAGTCTTGAGGGACATTACCGACCACGGTACAGCCTTTTCCATGAGAAGTACGTCCCATCATCGATGGGAGGTAGCCAATTCCCACATTTTTCTGCACCCACGAGGGTGGCGAGAACCAACATCAAATCGGAAACTTCTCATCTTCATTTTTGAGGTGCGTCCTAGTAGGAGAAACTATTTAGAAAGATTTTCTTTAAAAATCTGATTTTATCTTGCTAAAGCTTTTAAAACATAAATAGCACTGAAACGTAAAAGCAGGTACTAAAATAAGCAAAATAGAATTGGCTATGATAAGCTATCTTCTAATAAGCTGTAGGATAATAACTAATAATATCAGCACAAAGAAAATTGGCTGAAGATTGTGACAAATTTGATACATTTTTGTTTCATTTCTTTTCAATTTTTATGTTTTATTTTGTAATTATAAATTAGTTAGCCGCCAATTTCTGAAAATGTTTGTAAACATTTTAAAACTTTTATTAATAAATTTATTATAAACTATTCATAGTCAGAAATGCATTTTTTATTCAAATATTTTGGCTATGATAACCTGTCTGTTAATAAGTTGTAGGATAATAAGCTAATAATATCAGTACAAAGAAAGTTGACTGAAGATTGTAACAAATTTGATACATTCTTGTTCCATTTCTTTTCATTTTTCTGTTTTATTTTGTAATTATAAGTTAGTTATTTGTCAATTTTTGAAATTGTTTACAAATTTTTTAAAACTTTTTTTACAAAATGCTTACCATAAATTATTCATGATGAGAAAATGCATTTTTTATTTAATTATTTTACTAAGATTCCTGTAAAAATGTGTTCAAGTAAGAATAAAAGCAGATAATTGGAAAATTAAAACAGAGCAATCAACAAGCCTAATGATGAATCACTGAGCTGGAGCAAACCATTTATTATCTGGATTCCGTATAACGATAAAAACGTTATTTTTCTTGCAATACATTCCAGATTTTTATGCATGACGGATTTTAAATCCTGCTCCATTGTCAGTATAACAGATCTTGTGCAACGCTGTTGGAAAAAAATGGAACAATTCCTAATTATAAATGAAAATTTTTGTTCTATCAAACAAAACTGAGATGCCGAAAGAAAATTATGTATATATGCAATAACGTATAATTACATATTAACCCTTAATAGTAATATCAAATAATTTATAATCTTATTAAAAATCTTTAGATGATTCACTAAATTTTAATGCTCTTGTTTATAATGGTTATGATATATTTCTAGACCAATTTTTATCAGCAAATTCTCGGTTACAAGTATGATAAAATATTTTACACTTGATTTAATATATTAAACACAAAAGATTAGAGAAAATTTCCAAAAGATAGAGAATTTATAATGATTTAAATTGAGTATATAATACTATTTGAAATATCAAATAGTTTGTTAGCGGATCATACACATTTTTGTGAGTCATTTTTTCATACGACCATTTTGTTGATAGAATGGTCATATGAATCATTTTATCCTTATCTTCTTATCTTTTAATCCAAAACTGGTTTCTTCAGTAAAATGTAACAAATTGCTATGACTTTTCAACCGAGATATTCTGCATATATTTTGGTGGTAATAAATCGGAGATAAATGTATCATAATCTGGTAATCAAGAGTAATTCAAAAAGTCTCGAAACTTTATATGACGAATTTTAATAATTAAGAAATTACTGTATTGAAGTGTTAATTTTTATTGAGCTAATTGAAGCAGATTCCATGTCAAGAAAGAGACTGAAAGGAAAAATCTTTCACGACTAAGTTTTAAAATGAAACCCAAATAACATTTTAAGATTTTAAATATGTTAAAGGTTTTCTGATAATCATTCCTATATCTTTTTAAAAAAGATTCTGCTTTTTATTTATTCCTTTGGAATGAATAATTTGACTATGTATTTTTTTCACATATGTTACAGTTTTAAATTTCCATAATGAAAAAAAATTATAAGTTAGATCATTTCTCTCTCCATATATTGTGTATCCATTTTGTAATAAATGCTACAATTTTGAATTTCTATAATGAAAAAAATTCATTTCTATAAGTTGGATCATTTCTCTCTCCATATATTGAATATCTATTTTGTAATAAATGTTGCAATTTTGAATTTCTATAATGAAAAAAAAATTCATTTCTATAAGTTGGATCATTTCTCTCTCCATATATTGAATATCTATTTTGTAATAAATGCTGCAATTTTGAATTTCTATAATGAAAAAAAAAATATTTTCTATAAGTTGGATCATTTCTCTCTCCATATATTAAATATTTTTTGTAATAAATGCTGTAATTCTGAATTTCTATAATGATAAATTCAATTCTATATGTTTAATAATTTATTTCTGCATATTTACTCTACCAATACAGAAAGGCCTTGAATGCCCATTGAAGGGCATTTCATTGGCCACTTGAGATGCATGTATACGACGGCGAAACTTCTCTCCCTTTGGTTAAATGCTACATAAAATATTATTTCATGTAATATATTCATTACCAATAACCATGGTGCGTACTTTGTTCGTTAGAGATGCTCTGTCAGATGAAATTAGGATACAGAGAGACTTTCAGAAAACTCTCTAAAGATGTCCAAGCATACATTTATGTAGTAGTCATCAGTTAAGCAAATCTTCTTGGGTCGTTCAATCCTTATATAATATGGACCGATATGTATATATAGATAGATTTTGAAAGTGGAAGGAGTTTATTTTTTAATCTTTGAAATTGAAGATAAGATTCCGGTATTCTGAAGTTCTTAGTACTTGAATGATCTTAGGAATGCCCTAATGAATATTTGAGTGCTGTAATTAATATTTGAATTAGAATTAAGCCCGGTGGTAAGGTGTCGGTTTCCGAACCTGAAGGTTTCAGTCGGGGCCTCCCATGCTTGGTGAGGAGGTACCAGCTTAGGTGCCACCCTCGTCATCTGACCGCAATTCAAAATTTATGATGACCGTCCTGAAATTGTCCTAGTATTGCTTTAGGTGGGACTTTAATGTAATTAAAAGTGGACTTTAATGTGGGACTTTAATGTAATTAAAAGTGGACTTTAATGTAATTAAAGTGGGACTTTAATGTAATTAAATTTAGCTAATTGATATTTATACATAAAGACTATTCCGAATTATCGTTACATATTCTTTTATTGTTTTTCAGCTTTTAACAGACAATCTCAGATGATATAAGCATCCTATAGAAGAACAGTTTCTATTTATTTTACTTCACAATTATTGTCATAATGTGGTCATCCGAAAAAGACGAGGACTGCAACTCCGTCCAGAAGAGCTCCGAATCCTACATCTCCGAGCCTGAAGAATCAGTAGAAGTCAGCGACCTGATTGGTGGCTATGGTCCATGGCAAAGAGATATCTTCGTTCTCCTGTTCCTAGCCTCCATTCCATCAGCATGGCATAACCTTCAAATGACCTTCATGGCTCCCAAAGGAGTGGAATTCTGGTGTTCGAAACCATCCCACTTAAATATGAGTGTAGATTCTTGGCGTAACATGAGCATACCACCGCACCATTTAGGATTGGATAAGAGATGTTACATAAAACCGTTTTGGAGGTTGGAGGAAAATGCTACTGTCGAAGAAAGTGACCTTTTGAAATGCACCAATTGGGAGTACGATAGCAGTTTCTATCCGTCTACTATAATTGACGAGGTATGTAGATATTCGTCTCGTTGTATGCTTCTTAGTTGAGATTACAAGAAAAAAAAGTTTTCAAATAATCTGAAGACAAAATAATTTGACAGCAAATATAAGATAGAATAAAATTTTTAAATGATTACTAGCCACCTTTGGCGACCAGTTTTTCGCCCAGATTATTAACTTATTAGGCTGTTAAATTATTAATATGGAATGAATTCTTCAAAAAAAACATTTCACCTAGTTATTTAATACATCTAAAATACATGAATTCAATTAAAACAGTTTACTGCAATTTATAAAGCGTGTATATTATGAAATAGAAGCAGAAATGAAAATACTATTACAGATTGAATCATCGGCAAAATCACGTACTTGAATGTTCTGATGAAGAGTTTGAATCCTATTAAAATATAATTTCTGATTGTGTATCAAATTGAATTAAAAATACTATATAAGTTAAATAAAAAACTGTACGAAAATGAAATTTATATTATAAAAAAATTATTATTTTAGTCTTAAGATAATATAAAAGGCATTTTTATAAGAAAATTGCTTCGAAAGATATTTTTATTAATTTCCATAAGCAATTCATGATAATTACGGCTAGACGTAAGATTAATAAGCGATTTCACACCAAATATAATCGTGGAAATTTTTCTTGTAACTTTAAAAACCGTTTGTTAGCATTTCTAGTATATATCCAAGATTGTTGACTTTTTAGACGATTGGCAAGATTTTCACGAGTTTGGAGAAAAACCGTACATAATCTTAAGTCTTATCATGGTTACTTATCTGGTAAGGGTTAAACCTATATTTTGCTGTTCATTAAACTTTTTGTTTGAAACCTATTTCTTGATTTCTTTTATATATTCTTTCCTCTGATTGAGTGTGCTCTTTAGCGATATGGAGAAATATCTCCAGAAACTGTGACTTTCGGCGAGTTACGGGGATCTGTTGACCAACATATGGATTTGTATCATCCCAAATACGGCAGTTGTGTGTGTCGATATCACCGTGCACGTGAAGTATCCGTATATGCAAATTACATAATGAAGTTTTCGATCGTAGAGCCAGAAATTCCCCTATCGTTGTTTTTAGGTACTAATTTTTTTTCTTGACAATTTGAAACCGCATACTTTAACGTGAATGGTAGGCAAATTTTGTTATATTTCATCCAGCACATAACACTCTACAGGGCTCCGAACACTACCTGTTATTTCTTGATTAGCCTGTATATCGATGGCATTGTAAATTATATTTAGTATATGAAATACATTTAAATGATGTAGAATGTAAAAATCAAAATTCTATTATGTATAATTATGGGATAATTTATAAAATGTTTGAAGTATTTCCCTTCGAAATCGAGTAATTAACGGCGTTTTTCGAGCAAATCCAGCCGTGAACTCTTTAAAAATGTACGTTCCTTCGGCACACCGCTTATTCGCCCTCGTTCTAATTATTAGAATTTCGTCGAAAATTGCTCTAAATGCGTTTAGGAAATGCACTTCTTAATCTACAAAATATTTCAGAATTTTACTTAAAAATTTTTAAACCTCAAGATATATATTGCATTTGTATTTTTAAGATTACATTACCGTTATTAGAGATACAAATACTATATTACATATCGATGAGAGGTTTATTCATTAATAAACAAGTTTTATTAACGAAACCCTGTTTATAAATTAACTCAGTGATAAACAGGGTTTATTAACGAAATCCTGTTTATTAATTAACTCAGTGATAAACAGGGTTTATTAACGAAACCCTGTTTATTAATTAACAAACATGGTTTATTAATGAAACTCTGTTTATTAATTAACTCAGTAATAAACAAGGCTTATTAATGAAACCTTCTTTATTAATTAATACAGTAATAAACAAGGTTTATTAACGAAACTCTGTTTATTAATTAACTCAGTAATAAACAGGGTTTATCAACAAAACTCAGTTTATTAATTTACTCAGTAACAGTTTTTATTGACGAAACAGGGTTTATTACTGAGTTAATGTTCCCAAAATGTGGAACAAGAGCTTATTTTTTAAAATATTGCAATTAGAAATATACAAAGTTTCATTAAGTAAGTTGGGGTGCTGCTCTATAATAATACTTTGGAATTCTGTAAAAATTTATAT
>JAPMOR010014342.1:548356-574069 GCA_026543865.1 Argiope aurantia
GTGCCAAAGTGTCAGGCAGTAAAATGTATCCCTGTCTATGCACTTAAAAAATTCTAGCTCCTTCCAACAAGATTTAGTTATACTTATAAATGTTATAGATATATGTTTATATTTAAATTTAGAAGGATTTATCATAAATTTCGATGAAAATATTTATTTCGGAATTGCAATTTTATTCATAAAGGAACTCTAATTATTCTCAGAGTTATTTCAACCTTCGAATGCAAACTTTATACCTTTAGCTAAGTATAAAAGTAGCACTCCAAATATAAACAAAGATTCTGAGCAATATAAAAATACTATTTATAGTCATAATTTTCGGTATAAATCTTTATTTCAAAGTGAGGCAGTTATGAACAATCACTAACCAGAAGTATTTTTTATTTAAAAGAACATTGGTGTTTATATTTTTGTCGATATTTAAGCATTTGATGGAAGAAACTTCTCTACTGAGTAGCATTATCATGTTAAAATGATGAAAATTCAATTAAGTACATTGAACACCGCTGTATAAATGTATAATTTATTATGATTTTGTGATTACCTTAGAATTACTGTGAGCAAATTAAATTATAGAATTTTCAACTTAGCATACGTTCATGAAATATCTTCTGTAATTTATGCAGTGCACTCCCAAGTATCCTGCCTAATTTGGCAGAAGGGTAGGCCAGATAACAAAAAAGTGGGATAGGTCAGAGTTCTATGAATTCATTTCTTTGCTCACCAATATCAGAAGAAAAAGTTTTTGTTTCAAAATTTGCTTTCATAATGTGTATTTTTCACTTCTTGTTGAATACCAAGTCCTTCATTTATCTCAAACCAAGTAGAATGTGAACGCGGCTAGCCCAGTGAATCATAGAAGCTTTTTGCTGTCACTCCTGGATCTGATTGCTAATTTTTCCTCCATACAACTGCTACTACTACTTTTTATATTTATTATACTTTTTACAACTTTTTTTTCGCTTATCTCCCATTTTGAAATCTTTACTCTTTTACTCTAATAAAACATTAAGAATATTTCAAGAGCAAATAACGAATACTGTATGCACTGTGCAGTTATGATTACGAACAACGGCAACAATTGAGGTCCATTACACACTGATGAAGCAATGAACAACGAGCAGAGCGCTGCTCTTTTCCCGTCACAACTTGTATTTTGTACACGGCATGTAGGAACATTGTAGCAGACGCCCGAGTCCAATTCCTTGTCAATGTTCACAATACAAGCCTTCCCTTCCTCATTTAATAACGATAAAATAAAACTATGCCGGATTATATGGAAATTGGATAATAAAGCCAGATACTCGGGAGTGTATTGTAGTTATTTGTGTTCCACCATATGAAATATGCAAAATAAGAAATGGAAATTTAAATAATCAGAAATAGGATAATTTAAATTAAAACCTGGCATTTATAAAAATATTAATTAATGTAATTTTCAATTAATACTAATTATATTTTGATTTTTGTTCTTCAGTGGGACCTCGTATGCGACCGAGAGTGGCTGATATCTTTCTCAGTCTCCATTTACAATGTGGGTTATTTAGTGGCTGTGTTGGTCTTCGGTCAGTTATCAGACAGGTAATTACATAATTTCACAGTGAAAAAACGAGTATAAAAAGAATCTCCATCTGTATTTAAGCAGTATACTTTAAAGCTTTGAATGAAATGTATTGATTGAGGCATTTTTAATTATGACAGATTTTATAACACGATAACATGGAAAAAAATAGAAAAAATTATTTATTTAAAACAAAGAGAAATTCCTGCCGATAATATTTGAATTTACATCATTTTAGTAATGCCGTACATTTAGAATCATAAAATCAATTGTAATTACTTATACTCTGGATCAAACTGATTGCTACAAATCAAACTATAATTGAAAAAAAGAAGAAGATCTTAGAAAAATAAATCTAAAATTATATGAATATGATTATTTTAGTTTTATTAAATAGTTTTATTAAAAACCATAATTTTACTAAGCCTGTTATTGTAACACTAGATAATTATAATTTAACTCCTAAACTGCTTTTTTTTGTATATATTTGGATACGTTCGTTTTGGAAAATCATTCTCAATGTTCAAAATATTGAGGTTTTGCAGAAAATGCGTGTGTTATGTATCGAAATAAATATTTTAGAATAATTTAATGCTACAATATAAATTTCAAAAGCTATAATTAGCTGCATGATTGTTAAGGGTTTAAAGAAGAATATTCTTTTCTTTGATACATCAAGGTTATAAAAAGGTAAAATGAATTGTTACAATTATGGAAAACATTATTCATATATTCAGTTTGCAGATTTAACTGAAAAAATTTAATAAATTCTTTAACTAAGCATGAATTTATTTCCTTAAGATTCTGTAGTAAAGTAATATAAATTTAAAAACTGTTTTTAAGATTTTTATTTGAGACATGCTGTTTTTCTAAGTCTTCCACTAAGCGATTTTTAAATTACTGAAAAAATGTTGTTTCAAAGTATATTCAGGAGTACAAGAAATTCAGGATAATAGTTAAACGATTTGGAATTTTAATGAATACAAATCGCTTTTCAATTAATCAATATTTCTTTACTAATTTTTTTTCCTCTTCAAAGTTTAAAATGCAAAAATAGTTAAATAATTCTTTAAGAAAATTAAAACTTATGAGTTATTTTGTAAAGGAAATAAAATAACATTATTTAAAATTGCAATTCAAAAACAGAACTCTATAATAGTGTTCACTGTAACTTGAATAATAGTATTGAGTTATTTCGTACTCAGTGACTTCCTGTCTTTTATTGTGGGTGAGTGAATACAATTATTTAATATTGAGAATTATTGTAGTTGTATAAGTAAGAAAACGAATAAGTAAATAGAGAATTTCAAAGAATTGAGGAAGTTCATGCATCAGAGATATCCGACGAATATTCATGATCTAGGTCAACGAAAATCCAGGTAATCTTGACTTCATCCTTTACGAGAATGTTAAATACCTGTAAATTAAGGAAAAAGTGATACAAAGAAGCTTACTTATCGTTGCAATGAACTTCCAATACTTAATTAAATGATAGGAAGTGATTTTGTTCTTAAAGACACTTTTTTAAGGTCAGATTATGTAATAGCTTTTATAATCTATTCAAAAATTCATTTCCTGTAAATTTTCATTGATGTTTATTTGTTTTTTACAGTGTTGGAAGACGACCTACTTTGTTATTTTCTTACGTTATGAATGTTGGCGCCAGCTTTTTATCGGCTTTTGCTCAATCCTTTGCAGTTTTTGCTATATTAAGATTTTTCACCGCTGTAGGGGCAGCTGGATTTTATACAGTCAGTTTTGTTATATGTAAGTATTATTGTTACAACAAATCACATATGATCTAGCTCTGCTAGACCATTCCTATCAATCTAAAAACCTCCAAAAAGTCAATAAATAAAATATGGGAGTTTCAAAACGTTATTTTATAGGATTTTGCTTAATCCTTTACAGTTTTCGCTATATTAAGACTTTTCGCCGCAGATTTTATACAATCAATTTCTTTATATGTGATTTTTGTTGTTGTTATCACAATTCATCTAGCTTTTCTAGACCATTTCTATGAATCCCAAAACCTCCCAAAAGTCAATGAATAAAGCATAAATGCATCAAAGCGTCACTTTTAATAGGGAAGATACAAGATACTAGATATACAAGCGAATCTAAGAAATTGTATGAAAAATTTGTTTTATCAGAGAACAAATATTTATCTGAAAAAAAATCATGAAATATGAATTTTTATACACTTCCATGGTTTTATTATTCATATTCTAAAAGTTCTTGACACACTAATATATAATGAAAAAAAGAATCCACTCTTCTGTGGATTAAACTGAACCAGTTATGAAGCTTAGACCAATCAACAACCAACAAAATACTATGTATTGATCCACCTAGAGGAAAGTATTAAACTGGTATAAAATAGTTTAAAATGGTAATGATATTCAGAGATCCAAATATGCCACAATTATTTCATTAAATACTAGTTGGTTTTGACGTTTAGTTGGTTTATCAAAATTAACAGTCACTAAAAGTTTCAAATAATTATATTATGTAATTGTGACTTAATGGGTTCCACAGTAAAATATTTTTAAACCTCATATTTGAATAGATTCAATGATTACGATTAATGTAATGATTCCTTTGTAAAAAAGAGAACCTTTACATGCAGATAATCCTCCATATGGCAGAGAATTAATTATTTTATTTAATACAGAACAGTTATTTAAAATTTAAAATACACACTTATAAGGAACAAGAACAAAAACAACTTATATTCAAAAAGATATTTCACTGGTACGGAGCAGATACTGAAGTGACATTGTGTTGGAATTGAAATATATCTATAGAACCAAAATTATAAGCAATTTATGCAGATAGATTTTGTAGAAGTTCAGTTTCTTCCATCGCAGAACTTACACCAATAACTCAGATATCGACAAAATGGCGCAGAAGTTGATGAAGGATAATATACATTTTAAAAGTTTTTTTTTCCAAAGTACTATATAAATCATTTCTTCCCTTATAATGTATTAAATCATCGATTTCTTTGAATCTTTAGGGCAGAAATGCTTTGACATTATTTAGAAAGTGTTTTCATTTCATTTCAGTGATAGAGATGGTGAGTCCAGTTTACCGATCCATGGTGGGAGTTGCCATCAATTTCGGATGGTGCTTGGCTTTCATCAGTCTTCCAGCAGTAGCGTGGATTATAAGAGATTGGTTCTGGCTTCAGTTAGCTGTGACCCTTCCCAAGTTACTCTTCATCTCCGTATTTTGGTAAGTTTGTGTGTTTATTTCTTCCTTCACAAAAGAACAACACTTTTTTATATCTTAATTCTTTGCAGCAATTAATCAGTTTTATAGTATTTAAAGTATAATTGAAAATAATTTCTATATTTCTGCAAAAACGATTAATAGTTTATTGTTGTGATTTTTATTTAATAAATACTATTCGTTTCAGTATCCTGAGACGACAACTTTTCGATAATTTTATCTCATTAAGAGGTGAGATGAGGAAGGATGAGCGCATTTCTGGAATTCTTCGTCTTCTTTGATCTTGAATTCCTCCCTATTAGATACTTTTTTGTCCATTTTTTCACGTTTATATGAATATCGTGCCCTTTTCTGATCGTATTAATTTAATTCAACCCGCGAGAAATCCAAGTTTACTTTATTATTAAATGTAATCATCTCCTCCTTTCAACTTTCCTCTTACCCCTCTTTTGACAAGAGAATTTTAGAATCTGTTGGCGAACAGTAGAACATCTTTGGCAACCAGTTGGCCGATCAGGAGTTTTGGTTTTTATTTAATTTGCATTTAATCTTTTATTCGTTGTATGATATTTATGATTTCCTTAACAATATATTTTTGAGTATCAAACTTCGATACACATGAAGTACGAGTAGTTTAATCGCCTTTATTTTGTACATGAAGCTTAAAAAACCGAAACAGGTCTAGAGGTATCGTTAAGTCATTAAATATGTAACTGCTTATGTTATCTATTTTTAAAGTGCGCATTGTCCTTTGTAATGTAGCTTTACTTTCCGATTTTTGATGGAAACTATGGAGATAAGGAGACGAATCATTCATTATTACATTTCAACTATAAAATAGTGCCATTTGATTGAATATTTTATGACAGAATGAAACTGATTTGAATTTCATAGCAACAATGGAAACTATTGTTGGAAATTATGCAAAAAATATATATTTAAATTATTAGCAAAATTTAGGAAAACTATTTAAAACAAATAAATGGGTGTCATTAAACAGAAAAATTTTAAAATTTTAAAATTCTATAAAAATCAGCGTAGGTGGAATAATATTTTGTGAGTTTATCATGAAAATGGCACTGAATTGGTGCTTAATTTTGAATTAATTAAATGTTAAATAAAGTATCTAGAAAATCACTATGAAGTGTACTTACTTCCCAAAGTATATTGATATCAAATTCGAATATTCTGGCATATAGAGTTCCAACTTACATTCTCATAGATGCACACATTTTAATTTGGTAGAGGAACAAAATCAGAGTAAGTTGAATTCTGATTTTGAGCAGAATGTATGTGAATTCTGATTCAGAGCAGAATGTTAGTTTTTCAATTTAGGGAAAAGATGAAAATCATACTTCTCTTAAATGTGTACTGGATGCCAGTGATGTGAGAGGGCCTTAACATTACTTCGAAGCTCCTCATTAGTCTGCAAGTTTTGGCCTTATAGTTAGTTTTTCAATTTATTGAAAAGATGAAATTCATACTACTCTTAAATGTGTTCTGGATGCCAGTGATGTGAGAGGGCCTTAACATTCCTTTGGAGCTCCTCATTAGTCTGGGAGTTTCAGCCTTATTGTTAATTTTTCAATTCAGGGAAGAGATGAAAAACATACAGCTCCTAAATGTGTTCTGGATGCCAGTGATGTGGGAAGACCTTAACATTTCTTTGAAGGTCGTCATTAGTCTGGAAGTTTTGGCCTTCTAGTTATTTTTTCAATTCAGGGAAGGGATGAAAATCACACTGCCCCTAAATGTGTTCTGGATGCCAGTGATGTGGGAGGACCTTAACATTCCTTCGAAGGTCCTCATTAGTCTGGAAGTTTTGGCCTTCTAGTTAGTTTTTCAATTCAGGGAAGAGATGAAAATATTACTGCTCCTAAATGTGTTCTGGATGCCAGTGATGTGAGAGGGCCTTAACATTCCTTTGAAGGTCCTCATTAGTCTGGAAGTTTTGTTCTTCTAGTTAATTTTTCAATTCAGGGAAGAGATGAAAATCATACAGCTCTTAACTTTGATCTTGATACCAGTGTTGTGAGATGGCTCTAATATTTCTTTGACCCTCCTCATTAGACTGGAATCTTTTGTCATCTAGTCAGTTCTTCAATTCAGGGAAATAGATGAAGATCCTTCATCAGTAAAACTTTCCCGATAAATGAGGACATCGATGCAAGTTTATAGCAATGAAATATATATTTTTAACGAGTTGCTCAGGCGACTGAAAAAAAAGTTGAATATTGGGATCCCATAAAGAAAGCAGGGCGATCAACCTATCAAAAGAATTTATACATTTCTGCTACTTGTTCTATTTTCAAAAAAAATTCAGAGAACTTCTGGACTAACGAAGAGTTCTGTATTAACCTGATTACACATTTCACATCACTGGCGGATGAGTTTTCGAAGAGGGATTCAGAGACCCGATCCACCAATATGACAATGTCTTTATGTAGTAGTAAAGTTCCCTTACCCTTCCAACGTGTATTTCTCCTAGCTATTCCAACAACGGCTGGCGCCTATTCTATGTCTAGGTCTGAGTGACCATTTTATATCCAGTTCAATCTTAATAATCGTCCGGTTCAATCGTGATGATTGTGTAGAAATAAATACTGGAACCCATCGTATTCTAGATTATTATATTATTTACATATTTACAGTAATGGATTAAAATATAAAACATAAAAATGAATCAAGTCTCTTTCGTTCATGGCGAACCACACCACCTTCGCTCGTCGTCCCTCGTCCTTATCTGTCTGATCCACTTCCTGTTCCTTCTCCCTCCGGGTTTCACCCCCTCGGATACCACGTGACCTTTCCCCTCTTGACTGGTTTGCAACCTTCGTCATTGGGAGCGGAGGAGCGGGTCTTACAGTAGTAGTTATATCTTTATAGTAGTATTAGTAGACTTAGTAGTCTTTATGTCGAAAATTAAGCATGTTTTTACGTATCTCTAAGTAATATATTCCATACTTAACTGTTTTATGGCCCATCGGAATTTGAGAAAAAAATCCGATATTGTATTCTTGAAATGTATTCATTTTTTACAGAACTAATGTGACGTTCTTTGCAGGGTGATTCCAGAATCTCCTCGTTGGCTCCTTATTCGAGGAGAAAAAGACGTATTTAGAAGGGTGGTGGAGAAAGCCTCCAGAAAGAATGGTATTCCACCAGAATATGTCGACATCGAGATCGAAAAGTTGATCTTGAGAAGCGAAGACATGCGCACAACATCTGCCGAATCCACGGCGACCGTCTTTGATCTTTTCAAAACGTCCAATCTTAGAAAGAATACCGTGATATTATTTTATAGCTGGTAAGCAATTTTTTTTTATTTTCATGTAAACGATGTTTGAAAAAAGAAAGCTGTACAATTGTCAAAAAAATTCAAACTTCGAGATATTGGCGAATTCCAAGTTTCATATTCTCACGACCCCCAAAAACGAATTTATGGCGTTATGCTTATCTGTTTATCCATATGCAACTGGACATGATAATTACAAAATGCAAGCAAATAAAGGGACCAAATTTGATTACAGTTTTTAGCATCTAAAGTGTAGATATAAATCAAATTAAAAGGTTGATTGTCTGTATGTCTATATATTTTCATGTATGTAAAACGAATAACCCAAAAACACAATGAACTTAGATAAATAAAATTTGGCACTTGATCTTTTTATTAAACTTGTACTCTTTTGTATCAAATTCCGGTTTCAATAAATATAAAAATAGGTCCAAATACTCTGAAGCAGAAAACCCTAATTTCCAGCACTATGAAAAGAAAGATAAGAGAATACATGGCTTTCATTCCTGTTGGTTAGATATATTATTAACTCTTTATTAACTCGTCCAAGAATGCGAAAATTACATTATTCGGTACAAGGATAAGAATATGTTAATGGCGTTCTGACTAAGATCCCATTGTCCTAAACGGGATGCATCGTTTTGTGAGTTCTCTATGCGTATGATACTTAAAATGGTGATTATTTTATAAAATTTTCGTAATTTCCCTATTAGTGTTGTTTGCAGTGGTCTTTTTTTTACAATATATCGAATAATGTGAGATTAGGTAAATTTGTCTGCTATATTTTGTATGAAAATTGCAAACTGAAGAGCAATTATAAATTTGCATAGTAATTATATAAAATTAGTAAAAGATATTCCAATTTTTGTCCGAACAAACTAAATAATATTGAATTTAACACAAGGCAGTATTGAAGAATTATCACTTTACTGTACCTTTTTTTTTGCATTTTTGTTTAATATGAGAAGTGTCATATATATAAGTTGTACATTTTAAATTTTTTAAATCTATTCTTCTTTCAGCTCCTGGTGAGATGGACGTTAGACATTTTAAGTCCTTATATGTTTTTGATGAAAATTTACTGTCACAAATATTTTCAGAACTCTTATAAGTGATTCGTTTGATTTAATTAGATTATATACATGTGACATCACGTAATATTGAATATGTAATTAACTAAGTTAAAAATTTGTATATTTATAAAACTGAATACTAAATTAAATATTTGAGAGCAGAACATATTTTGAATAGAGATTTTCTTCCTTTATATTAATAAAATTTTGTTTCAAAACGTTTTTCAATAAAAAATTTTTATTTTGTGAAAACTCTTGAAAGAAAATGTATATAAATAGTGTTACAAGTATTATAAAAATTAGATAAAAACATATTCATAATAAATATTTCACAGCAGATCAAAGAGATAGCGGTAAAAGTAAAGAATTAATAATAAATAATATTGGTACTTCTATACTTTTGCTTACTTATAATAGTTTTTTTTAATTTATTGCTTTTATTACAAGAAAGAGTTGTAAAAGACATGAATCAATGATGATAATTTGTTATATATTTTATTAAAAGATAGTAGTAAAAATAATAAAATTGTGTTATTAATAATTGATTTAATAAAATTATTGAGGGTTTTAATTTCTGTAATAATTCTTGAAAAAATATATTTCATAAAATAATTTATATAATAATTTAATAAAAATTTAGTCTTTATTAGACCAAAGAAGAAGAAACATTTTGCACTATACCATTTCATAAAGTAAATTTCTTTAGCCATTTGAATTCCATACAGAATAGTTAATTTTTAATTGATGACCTTGGAGCTTAAGAATTATAGTAACATTAACAAATTGATAGCAATAAGTGAAATGGATAAATTCAATTATTTTTATCACATCAAGAGAAAAGAGTTATCTAATCATTATTTAAATATATATATACATATATTGGTTAATTGTTTTGCTTAGTGATTATTACACCTCAAGTGCTTTATTATATTTTGCTGGTATTTGTATTGTTTCTTAAAATTCGTTAAACGATGCTACACATTGCGTTTTAAAATATCAAGTGCTTGACTCACTTTGGGATGCATTGGAAAGAGCTCTTCAGTATTCGTTTCCATCGGAATCATCAACAACTATTGCCCGGTATTGCTCACAAAATGTTCACAATTTTTTAAATTTCAATAGGGAGAATCTTTGATAATTTCTGCTGTTCTACACCGTTGTATTGACTAAATTTAGGTAAACTTTTCATACATGTAAAGAATTTTAATTTTGATTTTAACACTCAAAGATTTCTTTACCCTTTTGCCACCATAATTCAATTTCAAGAAACAGTGTGCTCCTGTTTATCAGATTTACGGCAGAGTTTGTTGCATGTGTAAGTCAATCCAGATATCTCTGGTCCAGATCAAGGAATTAAAAAGACATCCCACGAGAAAAATCACTCTTAGTTGTTTCCTTGCAACTGGAGTAAGAATTTTCTGGTTGGAAATGAAAGATAGTTGAATTCTCCAGTCCAAAAATGATAATATTAATGAATATTTATGAAAATAATAAATAATAATATTAATGAATATAATGAATATTTTTGAAAATAATAAATGATAATATTAATGAATATAATGAATATTTATGAAAATAATAAATGATAATATTAATGAATATAATGAATATTTATGAATATTAATGAATGAACTAAATGAATATTTTAATCTACATTTGAATCATCTGTTCAGGACCAGAGGATTTCGATAATATAAAGCAGATAATACAACATTGATAACTATCACAGGATGCAGTCTCCTCTGTATTTAATGCAAGAATGTTAATTTATATTTTTTTTACTTCCTTTTTCAGTTGCATTTATACTATTTGCAATAAGATAAATCAAATGCAAATCGATTCTTGCAATTTTCTTAATTGGACAATGGAAGAAATAAATTTGTTAAAATAAAGTTTATAAAATCTCTGTGAACTGCATTTTGGTTTAATTCTTTTTACATGCTTTCTTTATAAAATTTTCGTAAACTGCATTTTTGTTTAATTTTTTACAGGCTTTTTTTTTTATAAAATCTTCATACATAGCGTAACGGCTTAGCTAATTTAGAGACTTGTTTGCCGAAATCTCTGTGAACTACATTTTGGTTTAATTCTTTTTACAGGCTTTCTTTATAAAATTTTCGCAAACTGCATTTTTGTTTAACTTTTTACAGACTCGTTTTATGAAATCTTCATAAATTGCATAATGGCTTAATTAGTTTAGAGACTAAACTGTAATTTGTTTTAATTCTTTTTACACGCTTTCTTTATAAAATATTCAGAAATTGGATTTTGGTTTAATATTTTTTACAGGCTCGTTTATAAATCTTCGTAAACTGCATATCGGTTTAAATTTTTTACAGGCTTGTTTTATGAAATCTGCTAAACTGCATTTCGATAAAAAAAAAATTTAATTCCTCTTTTCTTATGAAATCATCTAAACTGCATTTTGGTTTAATATTATTAAAGTCTTGCTGATGAAATCTCCGCAAATTGCATTTCTGTATAATTTTTTTACAGGCTCGTGAACTCCTTCATCTATTTCGGCTTGTCTTACAATACCGGAGAGCTTCACATGGATCCTTACCTGAGTTTCTTCCTTTCTGGGGCGGTGGAGTTTCCTGCCTATTTGATTACTATTAAAGTGATCGGAAAAGTGGGCCGAAGGCGACCGCTGGCCATCGCAATGGTCATCGCCGGACTCGCGTGCTGCTTGGCTATACCAGTGCCTTCAGGTAAATAGTCAATTTTTTTTTTCAATTTTTTGCATTTTTAAAAATGTGTTACTTGTCTTAAGCCATTTATTTCCACCATGGCCTTTTATCTTTTTATCTCGGCACTGTTGCCAAATAGCCAAATTTGGCGAAAAAAATGAGAGATACCGATTATTTCGGAATGCTTACGATATTTTCATTAGGATTCAAGTTCCAAGGTTTCTTCTAGAACATTCGATGTTATGAAAGCGAAGTCGCATGGACGAATCAGTAGTGAATATTTCAGACGAGAGATATTAATAAAACGTTTCTTTTTTGAGTATTGGTTTTGAAATAGTTCTCTCTCAGCGCTTTGTACGATTTGCGAAGTTTAATAACGTTTAGATAAGTGTGTTGCCAATTTTTCCAAGCGCTATTTTGTTTTAGCTTAGTCTATGTTTTGTTGCATGTTTTTCATGTGGAATAAAGCGTCTTCATTCGCTATTGAGATTCAGCATTATCTAATTTTTCAAGATACACGCATTGGAATGAATGTATTCTTCTGTAAGAATATCGAAATCTGATTAATATTTTCATTGTTTAAACTTGTACACATTAAATAAAATTCATTTTGGTGCGCTTTAAATGTGTAAATAGTAATTAGTGTTAAAACGGTGATCAAAAGCATAAGTCAATATCATTGCCTGATTCTTCTGGTTCAGAAACTTGCTTGAGTTATTTGTTGATTTCTTTTGCGAAATCTATTGAGACAAAATATTTTGAATAGATTTCCACATAATATTTATGATTCTTAAATCAATTAAGCAGGTGATGTACTGAAATGTAAAGAAAATAATAAAACCGATATCTCGTGAAAGATGTTTTAAATTGTAAAATGTATTAATATTTCTAAAAGAAATTAAATGTTATTTATTGTAGAGCAAAATTATTATTATAAGACATCTTTATTAAAAATCTTTGATCTTTGCTTATTCGAAACAATAAAACATAGATTTCTTCCAGAATTTTCGAATGTTCCATTTAGTAAAAGTTACTATTATCTTAAGAAGGCACTGGGCTACGAAAGCAGCTATAAACTCATTTTTATTAAAATAGGTTTGGAAAAACCATCATATTAGTTATAAGATGCAATATTATTTAAAAAACTGGAGTAATACGGCAGCAAATTATTCCCCCATTCTTATTTTTTTCTATTGCGATTACTTTTAAACCAGTTTCTTTAGGCGAGCTGCTGGTTGACTTGGGATATTGGTTATATTTAATTTCAGATAAATCATTTAGAAATAACATCATGTCCAGAGTTTCGTTGAATTGTCAGGTATTAAAAACGTGTAATTTTATCCGCCTTAAATATAATCTCTTCATTGTGTATATGAACCTTTCAAATGGAGATTAATTTTATGACATCATAAAGTTATTAAAATCGTTAATTTAAATGTAAATGTAAATAAAACACGTTGTCACATACACATATAAGAACAAATTATTTGTCAATGTTTAAAAGAGGAGCAGCGCTTCATCGAAAAATATTCAATAATGATTTATTTTTACATTTCACTAGCGCTTTAACTATTTTTATTGTTTCCTATTGTTTTATAAATGTTTTAACTTACATTTCATACTTACACATGAACATGCATAAGCACATATTATGTTATTTATTATAAGTAGCAAATGTTTTCATTTACTTGCGATATATGAGCCAATCTAACATTTTAATTTACATTTTCGAACTGATACCATCGAGACTACTATGAATCGATATGTACCGGGTGCGGCATAAATTCGTGCAAACTTCAAAAAATCGCAATAAAAAAAATAATGCTAGAAAAAAATTGCGGTTTGCGTCAATATGTTCAGAAAGCCCTTGGATTTTGTTATTTCCATTAAAAAAAATGTATTTAAAAAATGACCGATAGAGGGCACTCACACGTCATACCGAGACGGTTTATGCAAATCAGCATAGCTATAAAACAAAAGGCTGGAAATGGATCTGTCATTCGATGCCAGTAGCAGGCTATCGCTTCCGGATTGAGCATTAATTGCTAAACTGTTCTATAAGAACGGTGATTCCGCGACTGAAGCATTGTGACAGTTACGGACGATGAAAGGAATTAAGGCGAAGAAAAATCCAATTTCATTGAATGGGATATTGAATTCAGTTCGCCGTTTTGAGGAAACGGGAAGATTAGAGGATCGTCCAAAAAGTGGCAGACCATCCGGCAGCCGACATTTCAACGGGGAGTTGCAGTGCACGTGAAGCAGGTAAAGTAACAGGAATTCTGGAAAGGTCGATCCGACGCATTCTGCACGAAATCTTGAAACTACATCCGTACAAAATAGAGGCATTTCACCAGTTGTTGCCAGCAGATTGCGAGAAAAGACAAGTTTTTGCAACATGGGTGTTCGCACAAATGGAACTTGACCCAGAATGGTTACTGAACATCATGTGGACAGATGAAGCCCACTTTTCATTCCTTGTTGACGCCAATACGCAAAACATATCTGGGCGACATCAAACTCTCGTGCGTACACGACGAAACCACTACATTCTGCGCATGTGACTGTTTCGTGCGGTTTGACTGCGTCCTTCATTCTAGGCCCTTTTTTGAAGAGCGTTGTCCTGTATCCGGTTTGAAAACCTGTTCCGTCACTGCAGAACACTATTTTAAGCTTTTGCGTGACCACGTTATGCCTGCTTTGCAGCAAAGACGTGCATTATCTTGCGTCACCTTCATGCAGGATGGTTTCCCGCCCTACGTTGCTAGTTCCGTTAAGACGTTCCTCCTAGACACATTCACTGAGGACAGAGTGATAAGCCGAGAATGTAAGAATGAGTGACCGTCACGATCGCTAGATCTTGATCAAGCGGACTTTTGGTTGCTGGGATACCTAAAGTCTCGTGTCTATCGGAGCTCTCATGTCACTTTGATGGAACTGAAAGATGCCATTCAATTGGTCGTTGGTGGCATTGATGCCGACATCTTACAAGCCTCGATTGCTTAATACCTTGTGGTGGCGGTCATGTTGAGCATCTTTTGCTTTAAAATAAAATGCAATCTAATGTTACTGTGCTCTCTTTTCCTAATCTGTATAAACCGTCTCGGTGTGACGTGTGAGCACCATCTATCGGTCATTTTCTAAATATACTTTTTTTAATGGAAATAACAAAATCCAAAGGCTCTCTGAACATATTCCCGCAAACCGCAATTTTTTTCGGGCATTACTTTTTTTTATTATGATTTTTTGAAGTTTGTACGAATTTATGCAGCCCCCGGTATATTTCTTTTATGACAGAAAGAAAGGTTGAAATTTGTAAATTAGCTTATACTGTGTACTTCAGGTAAGATAATTAAACTTGATATTTACGCTACAAAACTCTTATTACCAACCTTCTACCTTAGTCGATCAACTTAATTAAGATAAAAATATAAAAACTCTGATTCTACATTTTGATTTTTTCTTCTTTTTTGCAGATTATGCACCTTTGAAAGCTTTCTTTCCCCTGGTGGGCAAATTCTGTATTACAGCCACATTCGCAACTCTCTACGTCTACTCAGCCGAGCTGTTTCCAACAGTCGTCAGGAATGTTGGACTGGGCACGGGGTCGACGGTGGCACGAGTTGGATCCATAGTGGCGCCTTTTGTCAGAGAACTGGTTTGTATAAAGACGTTTGAATTGATATTATAAGATATATGCTTACTTATCTTTGAACTTTATCACTAGATTGACGCCACTACGGTGTCATTAAGTTGCATAGATATTTTAGGTTTAATGCAAATATCGTTAAATTTTTTATTCATATTCTAGATGAATCCCACAGGGGGGTACCTTGGAAATGAGGGTGAAAAGTTTCCGGTATGGTGGTGGGTTTTCGCCACCCGAGTTGGTACAGGATTGATAGGGATTGGGTACCTCCTACTGTTGCTTCCTATAAGGAGGGTTGTACCGTGATCAGTGATATCCTTTAGGACTTAGTTCCCGCCAGTGTTGTTGCCGGTCAATCAGGTTTTCCCGTGTGCCTTTCAACAGGGTAGTCAGTATATAATATATATAAGGATGTATCGATTTTCGATTCGAAAAAAGAAAAATCGATTTTTAGAAATATCGATATCAAGACGATAAATCATGGCCCATGAAGAATCGTCATCCTTGTTTGGGTCCGTGCGTTTATCCGTGTGCCTTGTGGACGGCCGGAGTGGTAGTTTGTGGTTTATATTCAAAATGTAATTAATTCGACAAAAAATTAGCAAATGTTGTACCAATAAACTTTATCTGTATTGTTTAAATAAATAAAAAGCGAATTTATATATTTTTTAATCTAAAATATCCATGCACCTTAATATTGTCATAGTGGCTCCAGTGGAAGTCTAGTTCGCAGTTCGAAAAATTATTAAGATATTTAAACGTTCCCCTATAAAAAATGACATATTACTAAAATATATATTAACTGAAAATAAAACAGAATATATGTTAATTTTAGATTCCAAAACACGTTGGAACAGTTTACTCCTAACGATAGAACGATTTTTGAAACTGAGAAATCCATTTCCAAAAGTAATAATCTACTTAAACCCGTAAATTAAATTTTCAGATAGTGAATTCGACTTAATATCCAAAACTGTATCAAATGTACTTCCAATAAAACTGACTATTGAGGCATTATGTCGGAGAGATTCTAATTTATTAACAGCTAATGCAACAATAAATTTCATGTTGCAGTCACTGAAAGAACATCACTATCTGAAGAATTACATATTCCATTGAAAAATCGCACAGAAGAAAAGCATATCAAAATAGAAATTGTCTTATGGTATTTACATAATATAATGATTTTAAAAATTAAAATGAAAAAGAAGAAAACAAAATAACCAATTCAAATCTGATTAAGTTAATAGGAAATTTTCTTAAAATGTTTCACCCACAAACCTATCCACATTCAGAAGAATTCGGTTCAGTTATCGAAGATTATGATGACACTAATGCCGATAGTGAAAAGAAATTGTCTCTTGAACAAAAATTAGAATTATCGATAAATAAAACAGCTATATCCAAAACTATCCGACGAGAAATCGATTTATTTGAAGATGAGGGATTTACAGGTTAATTCTTGGAAAAAGTATATCGCTCATTGCTAACTGTACCACCCAGTAGCGTAGATACCGAAAGAGCGTTTTCGACAGCTGGTAATTTTTACACAAAATTACTTTTCAGGCTTAATGACAGTACAATTGATGCATTATGTTTTTTAAGATCACTTTTCAAAAATTTGTAATTACACCACAGAATGAATAGTGATATTTACACTTTTTTCGTGATTTAAATAAATAAGATGTTCCTTTACTTTTTTGTGATTCTTTATATACTGTTATAATTTATAGGTTACAAATTATTTTTTGTGATATTTACACTCTCTAATAAAACTGGCAAATAAAACAAAGAAACACCTGTGTTTTCTTTCTTTTTCTAAAATTTCTAATACCGGTATTAAAACCGGTATCCCGGTATTAAGATCTAAAAAATACCGAATACCGGTATTGAAATTTTGGTCCGTTATTGCAATCCCTAATTACAAACTACATAATAAAAAAGCAATTTTGTGATCTACAGCACGTAAATGAAAGGGCGTAATAATTTTTTAATAAATTCGATGAAGATAATTTCTTAATCATTCGTGGTACAAGTGTGATTTAAGAATGTATAAGTAATCATGTATAGTTGAAGTATTAATCATGCAAGGTAAAAATTAAAATTAATAAAAATTCGCAAATTCGTTGCAGTGGTTTAACATTTATTGAAACCATTCTTTATCTTAAGATGGCAACTTTTGTTTAAATTAAAATGAGTATAAAATTATTATTTATTTAAAAATATTATTTACTTTAAAGAAAGACTTGGAATAATTTGCGAGCTAATAATACACGGTACTTTAATTTTACCTAGAAAAAATATTTGTTGATAGATTACAATAATGTGAAAGAAATAAAATTTTTAGTATTATAAATGACGTCATTTATAGATGAGAAATTTTTTAATAATTCTTGAATTTTATCTTATAATTTTAAGCGCTTCATAAAAATTTTAGAAATATCTGCTAATTGATTGAAGAGTAGAATATGTTGCAGCACTTGTAGAATGCTATAAACGAATTCGTTTTTTTAAATGCATATTCTAAATTTTATCTAATGTTATGCTCTTTTAAATCCATCAATACTGAAAAGCCCAGAGTGTCCATTCGACAAAACTACGGTGGTTGTCCAAGTCGAATGTCTATCACTGCGAAATTTTTTCTCCCTTAGATACGCTCATTCCAATAAGTCTGGGGAACAGGGTGGTTTTTTTCCAATTTTCAAAGGATGTTCAAACATACATTTGTTTAATAGTCATTATTTAAGAGGCTTTTGGCTGTCAACTCCTAATGTCGATGGGCAATCATACTTGTTTTGAAAGGGTGAGAGGGTGAAATCTTTGAAAAAGAAATTCGCGTATTTTAGATTTCTGACATATCTGAATTTGCCTGATATTAGAAATGAGAGGGATAAGACAAACTGTGAAGGAAATAATAGCAAGTATGATAAATGTATATAAATAACAAAGAACATAATTTAATAAAACGCTGGTATCATTTTTTAACATTTTTTTTTCACACATCGGTGCATCTCTAACTTTTGAATGTACATGAGGATATTATGCATCATTCAGGCTTTTTTACAAATCTATATAACATTTTTTAATAGTTTCTTGAATTATGATTTTAGGGTGGCAGCACTTTTGATAGTTTCCCCGATCTTCTGTACTCGTTCCTATCAGTTTCCAGCGGGTTTTTGATCTACTTCTTACCGGAAACAAACAACGAACCGTTTGCAGATACACTTAAACAGGCAGAAAACATTGGAAAGTAAGAAAAAATATTTTACTATTTCTAGAGATTACTACATGAAAAAATAATTAATAATTTATAAATTACCAAATGCTAAGAATTATTCTTTAATCTGTAATTTTCTTTTCAGGAGACGGAAAAGTGAGGATAATATGAAATCTGGTCATTGTGACGATTTTATTGGAAACAAGATATAATGGCATTGTTTAGAGAGCATTTGTGTAATATTCATTCATATATTGTCACATTCATTATTAATTTGTTTTAATTTCGTCCTATCTTTGATAATTTACGCCTCATAAGTGCCAAGCGTTTTGTACATACTTTTGCAAATAACTATTGGACGGAAAGTTATTAATATGTATATCTCCAAGCAAATGTTTTTGCTCATTCAGAAAGTATACTATTTGTGTTGCGTGCTTTGTATTATATAAATAAAATATTTTAACAATTTGTTAGATAACACTTGTTTGTGATTTCTTTTTGAAATTTGTCGGCATTCATTGTATTCTCATATTGATAAAAAAAACTATGTATACGTCTTCGTTCTAGATAGTTACTTCTTAATTTATTATTGAATGGGATTGAAAGATATTTAGAGCATATCTAAATTAATTGTTGATCACTAAATTAAATGCTTTGATTCCTAAATTAAACGCGCAATTCTGGTACAAAATATTTACAAAAAAAATATACAAGATATTTTGATATCTATATGTGAGGATTTAAAAAAATACTACGTATAAAAACTTTAGATTTCATTATTGAAAATATTGAATAGATTAATCGCTATACTTGATTATTTTTATACAGATAAATCAGAGGGAGTCCCTCCCCCGAAATTTTTTCAGAAACTCGCTAATAAATGTACTTGTGTATTATTAAATGTATGTCATTGGTGAAATACAGAATATTAATATTATGTGATATTTGGCGGTTAATCCCTGGTCCATATGCCACTGGTGAAATATGGAATATTAATAGTATGGAATCTTTGACGGTTAATCCTTGGGCCATATGCCATTGGTGAAATATGGAATGTTAATATTATGTGATATTTGTCGGTTATTTTCCGGACCGTATGCGATTGTAGAAATATGGAATATTAATATTATGGAATCTTTGACGATTAATCACTGGAATTTGATTAATTAACTAAAGCTAGAAAGCCGAACGTGTATTTTAGATACTTTTTTCCCTGACCTATTGAACCAAAATTTGACACAGAACTGAAATCCTATTCACAAAATCGTAACCAATTTTCATTCATTTAAAGGCTTAGGCAGAGGGAAAGAAAACGAAAATGATCATTGAAAACTTTAAAAATTAGACGTAATTCATTGAATAAATAAACTAGCAGGAGTGTTCTCTCAGAAAGTTTCTCGCATATTCTCTAATAAATATACTTCTGTATTATTAATCGTATGCACTGGTGAATAACAGTCATGAAAGATCCCATTTGAGTGCGATCCTTCGCATTTCATCGCTGGGAATCGATAATATTAGGTTTATTAGAGAAATGAATCTGAGTGTTAAAAGCCTCTTTTCCTATCATTTACAAATATAACAGAAATCATAAGGTCCCATAGCAAATTATATATAAGTAGGTCTGCGCAATGACAGCTCCAGTCTATCATCGGGATATATCGTCCTAAATATATTTCTCGATATATCGTGATTTCATTACTTATTTACTGCAAAAAAAATTATAATTAATATTACAATGTGCTTAATGGATTTCATCAAAGAAAGAGGAACTCTTTCAATTATTTTGAAAATTTTCATTTATATGGTAAAAATATTTGGGTTTTTTTTCTACCTATAAAATAATTTAAATAATGATGTTAAATTCATTTCGATATAGAGTATTGCAACAGCATTTCGTTTTAACGATGTCTGCATCTTACAATATACCATAATACTTTATTTTTTAAATAATGCAGTAATTTTTAAAATATTACCTTATTTAATGACACTTTAGAAAATTTCAGTCTCATCTACCCTTTACATGTGCATAAAATATTTGTGCTTCTTAAGCTCAATTGAAAAATTTTGACGAACCGCGAATTCGAAATGTAAAGTCTAATATCATGACAAATTAATTCGGTATGTGAATAACATAAAGTATTTCTTTTAAAGATGATAGTAGCCGACAAAATTTAAATATGCAACTAGAATTTTAAATATCTGTATAAAAAATTATTACAACTAAACGTAAAATTTTAAAAATCTATAATTAGTAATTCTTTAATTGTAATGAATATAAAATATGAAATGTAAATCAATTTATGAAAAAATATCTCAATACATTAAAACTTTTAGATAAGGCTTTCAATTCTGAGCAATTAGAATACATGAATAATTAGAAAAAAAAATATTTCTGCGTACATCATTCATATAAACTCATTGAAAACATAAACATCAAA
Organism: Argiope aurantia; assembly: GCA_026543865.1. Taxonomy (NCBI): domain Eukaryota; kingdom Metazoa; phylum Arthropoda; class Arachnida; order Araneae; family Araneidae; genus Argiope; species Argiope aurantia. Next base: position 569,517 of record JAPMOR010014342.1, read on the forward strand.
ACAAAACTCTCATGCTTCTGAATATTAATAGCATTTCTGGTAACTCTATCCACATTTAAGTACATAATAAAAATTGAATTATAAAGTTGAAAGAATAATAAAAAAGTTGTATAAAGTACAATTATAGATTTTAAAAACTATCACTGAAAATAATATTTATTATAAAGATAAAATAAAATATTGTAAAATATCATATATTTAATGGAAACTTAAATAATTTAAAATAAAAGTATTTTAAAATATCATAATAAAAACACCATAAATAATTTAAATAGTGGAATCTTTTTAGACAATTCAAAAGTCTGAACGTTTGGAAAGAAAAAAATATTTTTAAATAATTAAATGAGTAGGTTTAAAAAGCATGCAAAAGTATTCATTCATATCATCTAAAATCAGTTCAATAAAAATCATTTATCCTTCTACCACTAGCATTGTATATTATTCTTTAGCATTGTATAATTTATCGGCATTGAAGCAATTTCAATGTCATGTTACCGAAACGAAATCGGAAATTTGCCAGGACCGTACGAATGGTCTGCTGCATGATCTTGAAAGTTCGATCAGCATAGACCGCGTGATCAAATTGGATAAGCATTAAAATAAAAATGGTTTCAAATGCCGGATGAACCGATATCTCATTAAAATTTATTTTTATCATAAATGTAGACCAAAAATATATTAATAAACAATACATTATGAGACAGAGATAAAATAATATTTTTAGAAGCATGAAACTCAAAAAAATTATGTATTTTAGAATATAGAAGAGTCTGAAATTAAAGGTAAAAGAAATATATATAATCATTCCAAAACACATTTAATCTGAAATAAATTCTAATAATAAAATTAGATCAATTCATGAACATAATAACCATTATCGAAGTACTTCCAAAGTGGTGCTTCTGAATCCAATCTGCAAATATTATCAGTTATTCTAGAATAGTATGTATTTTCAAATCAAAAATTTGCCGAAAGTTCGGTAACCAACAGAAAGTTGATAAGCATCCAATATTCGGTATATCGAAATTTCGATCTGCATCAAGAGCTCGGTTGAGACTGATGAGCATCAAAATTTAGATAATTATCAACAGTTGGGTGAACCGATATGCCACTAAAAATAATCTTTATCATCAATAAAAAACAATAAGATTTAATAAATTGTACTTTATTAAAAAGAAATGAAGCAATAGTTTTAGAAGCATAAACTTTAAAACTTATATATTTTTAAAAATTTAAAAACACATAGTTTAGAAAAAGAAAACGAATTAAAAAGGAAAAAAATCTTAAGATATAATTCTGAATAGATTTCGAAGATAAAAGTTCGATTTTCATGGATGGTTTCTCTTAATTTGCAACTTTAAACTTGCAGCCTTAATTTTTCAGATTGTTATTCCAGAATAATATTTTTCTATTTTTATGTCCGTTATACTTTTGTCAATCATAATAAGTCATCAAATTATTCTTCGAAATGATTTGTAAATCATTTCAAGCAATAAAAATAATATAATTTCAATCTTTTAACTCACAAGGATTAAAATATGTATAACATGATAAATGTTTAAATAAAAGAAAATTGAAATAAACTTAGTATAAAAAAAGACATGTAATGAATTCTCCTGACATGTTTTAAATCTATTTTATAATAACTATAATTATATGCGCGAAATTTCAAATTAAATTTTTCATTGAATGATAAATATTAAAACATAGAAAAAAAATTACTGACTCAAATAATTTTATATATATTTCAAATTAAACGTAAAATCTTATAAATGTCAGTCTGAATGCTTCATATAATTTAGACGCAATGTTACAATAAGGAACGAATCATCAACTTATTGCATTTTGGTTTCATTATTACTAATTTAGAAATATGCGCTGGTGCAGTTTGTTAACGCAAACGGGTTTGTTGCACTAAAATTTCACATAAAATGAAATAATTACATGTTAATAAAAAATGTAAATTTTGACCAAATATTATCATTTTATTTGATTTTTTCATTTCAAAACATTATTTCGAGTTACTTGCTTAAAGGAAAGTTGCTTACTTAGGTTTTAGAAGGGCAGTGTAACAATATAACATAAAATCGTAAAATCTTTGCTAATATTTGTAAAATGCACCAACAATAAAAGTCTGAGTAAATACTTATAAGCATTGAAAAGGAAAATTAATTCTGACTCATTTGATCCATCCATCCATCGACTCAATGAGTCATGATTCATCGTGGGTTATGATTAATCATCATGATAATTATAAATCGATTTTTTCCAAAATTGATATCGAAAAAATCAGTATTTTTGATACTTTGAAAATCAGCACAGCCCTCTATATAACTAAATATTTGAATTATCGAATTAACATAATTACAAAAGTACAGGCTCATAGACAGTCAAATCTTTGAGGTGTCTTTTTTGCATATTTGACGCATATTTAAGCTTTAAATGTTAAATCTGTGAGCTAAAATTTTATTTTTATGTCTCTTTACGTTTTGTAGTTAACGTATATTAGCTTTCTATTTTGACAGTCGGGCAGACAAAGAGACTTACAATGAATTTGCTTTGTCTAACAGTGGATAAAAATCCACAAATTTGGAGCTGTGACCATATTCCAAATTTTATTCATCTAGCTCAAAGCATTTTTGAGTTATTCTGATTGTTTACAGGTAGACGTCATTCTACAAGTATGTTTTCCGAACTCATAAAAAAACTGAAATAAAGAGGTTTGTCAAAATCTTGAATTCAAATTTTTTTGAATTCGAAATTTTGACAAACCTCTTCATTTCAGTCATTCAATGTTTTCCTTTTTATACATCGTATGTGAGAAAGTAAAAAGATATATTATTAATCAAGCATATGATTAATCGTTTGATCTTTTCACTTTTTACCGTGATTTCAAATGTTTTATTATTCTACGCTATATGGGTACTTTCGATTAGACCAAACGATTGTAATGTCGCTTCTGCATTAAAAAAAAACTTTATAATCCTTATTTGATGTTCGGCTACAGCAATTAAATGTTGTCTCCAAGAACTAAATGTTTTTTCAAACGTTTTTTTTTTTCGTCTTATTCTATACAAAAGTACTGTATTGTAGAAAAACAAGTTTACCAATTAATATTATCCTAATTCAATTTCGAGTCCAATAGTCTCATAAGAAAGTCATTCAAGTATGTTTCATGTTTCCTATATGTTTGTCCAAAGACAGGAAAAACACTTGATGCTTCTACAGATCATTCAGTGATGATTTATTTTTAAAAGGGCTGCTTAAATATTTCAAAATTATAACAAATTCATTTTAGTTTCCCTTAGTATATGCGGACACACAAGAGAAATCAAGTTAGAGCCATCGTCTTTTATAGGGAAGTTACCATCGGATTGTTTTTGATGAATCCATAAATACGCTTTACTATGCGCAATTGCATTCGAATCCATCATGGACATAATGCAACGAATAAGAATTCTTCTTGAAAGATAAATGATGTAAAATCTCTCTTTCTAAATATCTAAACCATAAAAATAGGGCACCATCAAAATTTTAAAAAAATTTCAGAATAATAAAGAAAAGAATTTTAAAATAAATGTGGCATTCTCGTAGCATACTGCACAATATTGTACAATGTTATATTATATTATTCAACAATATTATACAATATTGTGAAAATTGTTTAATATCATACAACGTTGTACCGTATATGTGTACTACTGGCATATTTCAAATTTCCTCTCACATTATATCTGAATTCTGACTTTTCAAAGCAATTAAACATGAAACGCTTAATTGTTGCAAAAATATGGAATTATATTGTCGTACAAGATTTTAGAATCTACCTTCAAGATAAAAATAATATTTATGAATTTATTAAAATTCTAAATATCGATACTTAAGAGACACACACAATGATTGATGAAATTAGCGACGTTACTTACACAGATACATTTTTATGTACAAATTTAAAATTAGTCCCTATTACTTTAGATGTTCTCCACATAGAAGAAAATTATTGATCAAGCTTTAACATATCAAAAATAATTCTTTAAAGAAAAGAAAAAGAAAGAGGGCAATTTCAGCTGACTTCGTAGCAATAACAAGGATGATTCTGAAAACAAAATTAGGGATTATGTATTAAGCATTTAGGAAAGGAAAAATTACTAAAAATTATTCTAGTACTCCACAAAGATGAAATAATTTTTTCAGTATATGAAAAGTTTCTTGATTTCGATTAATGATGAAGAAAATCGAAAAAGTATTATCAATACCTTCGACTCATATTGAAAACGGTTACTACTGATGAACTGTCAGTCGTGCTGCCATCTACCGTATAAAGCAAGAAATTAAATATAAATGTACATAGCAAAGTGTAAATGAGATTAAAATCAAGTATATATATATATATATATATATAAAGTTAGAAATATTTTGAAAACGAAACTAAATAGTTTCGGAATCGCAACTAAAAATTATTTCTTATTCAAACAAAAACCAAAAAAAGGAACAGAGAAAGCACCATAGTATTTAGAGAGCGCGAATGCAGCTACTTCTAAAGCACAGATGAA
>JAPMOR010014342.1:579069-590440 GCA_026543865.1 Argiope aurantia
TATTGGAATTTTGTAAACTGAAAAATTCAAATTCAAACTGCAATCTTTACAAGCTGATTCTTCATCAACGATGAATTTAAAATATCCAAGTAATTTGGGTTTTGAAACTTTTAGACTGTAAACTTATATTATTTTTTAAGCCATAGATTCATGCTGCTAATTAGTATCAAACATTTTTGCTAACGATATCAGATATGACTATGAGGGTCTGTTGAACAAATTAAATTGGCTGCAATGATCTGGTGACTTTTTCTTGTTGTTTTGATGTATTTGTTTGCCTTCCAGCCAAGTACTTTGAAAGAACAATCCCACGAAAAATTTGCTTTGATCGAAGATTTAGTGTGCATTTAATTATTTGGGGTCAAAGGGATTAGTAAATGATTCGAAGAATGACATGGTCAAAATAAATGGCTTAAGACAAGTAACAAATTTTAAAAAGGCAAAAAAATTGTTAAAAAAATGACCATATACCTGAAGGCACTGGTATAGCCAAGCAGCACGCGATTACGGCAATGAACATTGCGATGGCCAGCGGTCGCCTTCGGCCACTTTTATGATTACTTTAATAGTAATCAAATAGGCAGGAAACTCCACCGCCCCAAACAGGAAGAAGCTCAGGTAAGGATCCATGTGGAGCTCTCCGGTATTGTAAGACAAGCCGAAATAGTTGAAGGAGTTCACAGGCCTGTAAAAAAAATTAAACCTAAATGCAATTTATAAAGATTTCATAATACAAGCCTGCAAAAAAATTAAACCAAAATATAATTTGCGGTAATGTTATAAACAAGCCTGTTAAAGAAAGTCAAACCAATAAACAATTAGCAATTCACGAAGACTTCAAGAACAAGTCTGTTAAGATTTAGTTTAGTTTAGTTATATTAACTTTCACATTTTTAAAACAACACTAGGGCTATTTTGGGATGGACCTCATAATTTTGAACCTTGGACAGATGACGAGGACGACACCTGAAATGGCAACCCCTCTCCGAACTTCCACATTACACCAGCGGGAGGACGTTTGCCCCCGACTGATTTAGCTTGCACTAGACACGCTTACACGACGGTTCTTTCGGTGGAATCGAACCTCAAACCCTTCGGTTTCGAAGCCGAGATCTTACCACCAGGAATTAAACCAAAAAACATCTTACTTAGATTTCATAAAATTTTATTTTAGTAAATTGATTTTTTCCGTTATTCAATAAAAATAACCTGCAAGAATCAATTTATATTTGATTTATCTTATTGAAAATTGTAATTGTATTATATTGTAAAAGTCCGTAATTGTAACTGAAAACGGAAGCAGATGAATTATGAACTAATAACCTTGCATTAAATACAGAAATGGATGCATAATGTGATCTCTATTATTATTATTTACTTTATATTATCGAAATCTTATGGTTCTGAACAAATGTGTTCAAATATAGCTAAACGCAGTAGGAAATACTTCTTACCTTTTTCATTGACAGATATATACTCAATTTTTATTATATTATTATCTATATTATTTTATTATATATATTTTATAATTTGTCAAACATTCTTACAACAAATAAAATTTTCAATATTTATATTTAAAAAAATTATAACACAATTTTATTATTTTTAATTCTAACTTTTAATAAAATATATTTATTTAAATTATTATTGATTTATGACTTTTGCTGATATTTCTTGCAGTAAAAGCAATAAATTAAAAAAGTGTTAATAAATAAGCAAAAGTATAAAATTGTCAAATTTATTATTAATTGATTACTTTTATTAATACTTCCGATACTAATAATAATACTAATAAATCCGATGTATTCAAATTTTTATTATCAATATATTTTATTTAATTTTAATTGTACGTAGATTAATATTTATATAATATTCTTTCAATAATTTGTACAAAATACAAAATATTTATTGAAGATTTTTAAAAAACACAATTTTATCAAAACACAGGAAGGGCATTTTTATTTTTAAAAAATTAAGTTACGAGGACGAGTTAATAAAGAGTATAAGAAAATTGATAATACATCGAACCAACAGAAACGAAAGCCATGAGTGCTCATCTCTTTATTTTCCGTGTGCTGTAAATCAGTGTTTTCTGCTTCAGGGAATTTAAACCTATTCTTTTATTTATTGCAACCAGAATGTGATGCAAAAGAGCACAATTTTAGTAAAATGCTCACTTGCCAAATTTCATTAATCTAAATCCATTGTGTTTTTGAGTTAAGATGTTTACATACATGAAAATGTACAGGCATGCAGACAATCAAGTCTTTAATGAATTTTAATCTAAATTTAATTTGTATCCATACTTTCGAAGCTAAAACTGTTACCAAATTTTATCTCTTTATTTGTTTACATTTTGTAATTATCATGTTCTCTTGTATATGGACAACTAGCATCCAACTTTAAAACAATATATTCAAAATCAATTTGATTAACTTAGCTTAATTAATTCATCTGAATAACTTACTTTTTAATTATTTGTTGATTTCTTTAGTGAAATTGTTGATTCCTTTTAGTTGAATACTTTCTTTCATATAAAAATTGAAAGATAAAAAGAATTTATTCCAGCTTTTTACACTATATCACTTTCAAATTATTTAAACAAAATATATAACATTACTTTAATCGCAATATATTAAAATGTTTGCTGATTTTTTTCCCTGATACACAGTTTCTTTTTAAGCCGATGTCAAACGAAAAAAGATGAACTTCTGAAGCATCCAATCTGGAAGGAAAGCACCAAAGAATATGATAAATCACCAAACCGCAGATCCGAGCACCGGCAACCAAGCCATTTATTCTAAATTTTTGATGTAAATATTTATTATATAATAAGAAATAATCAATAGTTTAAAGTAGATCTCATTGTTTACAATTATACCTAAAATCTTATTTGAATTATGATTCTACTATCAATTCAGCATTTTATTTATCATGTAAATATAGAGATATTACACAATTCTTTTTTATTTTTAGCTCCGAACATTTGAGAAAAATCATGTTGTTATTTGACGAAACAATAAAAACGGTTGAAACTTCAGTTCATCAATAAAATCTATTGCAAAAAATTATGCATCACATTTTTTTAATATCTAAATTTTAAAAAAATACACTGCTTAAATTGGTATCATTAATTTTTTTAATTATATAAAATTTACATTCTGAAAATATAATTCTAAAAATTGCTCAATAATAACCTCGGAGTTTATGGCAGAAAAACACCAAAATCTTAGTTGAATTTTAATTAATATTTTAAAGAAAATGCAAAGAAATAACGTTTCGAGGTGCACATTCCTACACCATAAAAAATATTTGTGCCATATTTGATAGCTAACTCTCTCACATTCCCCTGTATAATTAATAGAGAAAATAATAGAGACGGGAAATTAAAAAAAAACTAAACAATTCAATAAAACAAAATGCAATCAATCAAATGCATAGCAAACTGACGAAAAGCTATCCCAGTAATGAAAAACATGCAGTAAATAATTTAATAAAACTGTGTTGCATATTGAAAGCCATTTATATATTCTATTCCGCGTAATATATTCCATTTTAATACAAAGATAATGATGGAAACGTCAAAAGCGTAATTTCAAATTTGATTTATTTGTAAAAAGTTCTTGCGTTAATTGCAAGTGCATATATTATTGCATCATTTATTAAAAGAATAGTGTAATATTTAAGTACAGCAGAGGGCTTATTGAATGTTGTTTGAGTAAACAGTTTTGTGTTACTCGATTTTGTCAACCATTTCGAATATTGTAATATACATCTTAAGAGAAAAAGAACAAATGAGCGGCGAAAACGTATTGAAAAGTCACGAGGAAAATGTAAGTTCAGAAATATATTTTATATATCCTTTTTATTAAAAATTATATGCTTTTTCGTATAATTTTACTTTATTATTACAAATTTATTTTGATGTAATTAATGGAAATCAGTAATAATAAATTGCACTGTTTAATTATTTTAATGTTATTTTAGTTCCTGCCTTAATTTTAATTAATTTACTGTTATGAATGGAAACTGATTTAATTGCAGCTGCTGTTAAAATCATAAAAAAAATTTAATTTCACTCAGAATTCATTTATTTATTTATTTTAGCTTCTAATCAGACGCGTAGGCATATTTTTCAAAAAAAAAAATCTGAATTAAATTCAGACCATTATTTATAATATTGTCATTTTGTTACATAATTTAGAATAACTAGGCTAAATGGCTAATAAGTCAAACGAAAAATTTCCATATACTTTTACTTTTTTATAATCAATTTATTTTCTGTTATTGTGTAAATGATTACTTTTTTAATTGAAGATGTTGAAAAAAGTTGGAAAATAATAATTTCTCCCAGAATTTATTTATTACAGTTTTGAATCAAATGCATAGAATTCCTTTAAAAAAAGGAACATCTGACTTAAATTAGACCTTTAATAACGTTGTTATATTATTATAGAATTTAGTATAACTAGACAAACGAATATTTTTCTTATGTTTTTAATTCATTATACCCAATTTAATTTACTGTTATTGCTTTAATATTAACTTTTTTAACTACAGCTGCTGAAAAAAGCTGAAAAAATTTAGTTTTCTGCAGAATTCTATTATTACAGTTTTCAATCAAATGCATAGGATTTTTTTTCAAAAAAAACCCCAACTGATTTAAATTTAGTCTTTCTTTTAAATGTTGTTATATTCGTATAGAATTTAGAATAACTCGGCTAAATGGCTAAATAGATTAAGGGATATTTTCATGCATTCTTATTTTAATATTACCAATTTATTTTATTGTTATTGCTTCAACCCTCTGGCTGCGTAATTCTTTAAAATCACTATTTAGATGAGAAATTTAGAATAAACTCACATATTTTTCAAAGAAAGTGAAATGATACTACACGATAATAATATAATATAATAAAAATTTGTAATAGCAAAAATAAACACTCTTAACTACAAAAATTTTTGGATACAATAAAAAATATCCCGGTTGCCAATCCGCGGAAATCGCGGAATATGCAGCTGAATGGTTAATGGTAACAATTTTAATTACAGCTGTTGATATAAACGGAAAAAAATTAATTTCGTGCAGAATTAATTAATTTCAGTTATCAATCAGATGGTCAGGCTTATTTTTCCCCAAAAAAAACCCCATTTGATGCAAATTTAGTGTTTTTGTAATGTTACATTTGTATAGAATTTAGGATAACTAGGCTAAGTAACTAATTATTCAAACAAATATTTTCATATACATTTATTTTATTATAAAAAATTTAGTTTACTGTTATTTACTGTTTTAATAGTTGTTTACTATAGGTTACCTATACTATGTACATTATAGCCTACTGTTTTAATATCAGCTTCTGAAAGAAATTAAATTTCTTCCAGAAATAATTTATTACAGTTTTCAATCACATGCATAGGATGACTTAAAAAAACATCTGATTTAAGTTAGACCTTTTATAATGTAATTTATAATTTAATAATTGAATTTCGTATAATTAGGTTAATAAGTATTTCTCATATATTTTTACTTTATTACTACAACTTTATTTTACAAATATTGCTTTAATAACTGTTTGCAGTAGCTGATAAAAGTAAAAAAAAAAATTATTCTTGGGTAGAATTCAGTTATTGCAGTTTTAAATCAAATTCAAAAGATTATTTTTTTCAAAAAAAAAAAAAAAAAAAGGAATTTCTATTTTAAGTTTACAATTTTTATAATGTTGATATACGGCTATAGAATTTGTTATACTGCTAGTATAATAATGGATAATTTTAATATATAGTTACTTTATTATTACCTTTTTTTACTGTTATTGCTTTAATGGTAACTTTTTTAATTGCAGCTGCTGATAAAAGAAAAAAAAAATTATTCTGGGGCAGAATTCATTTATTACAGTTTTTAATCAAATGCAGAGGATTATTTTTTTGAAAAAAAATTTAACATCTGTTTTAAGTTTACATCTTTTCTGATGTTGTTATACTGCTATAGAATTGTGAATAAGTAGGATGATGGATATTTTTCCATATATAGTTACTTTATTATTACCTTTTTTTTTACTGTTATTGCTTTAATGGTAACTGTTTTAATTGAAACTGCTGACAAAAGCAGAAAAAAATTAGTTTTATGCACAATTCATTTATTACAGTTTTGAATCAAATGCATAAAATTATTTTTTTCAAAAATTGGAACATCTGATTTAAATTTAATCTTTCTATAATGTTATTATATTCGTATAGAATTTAGAATAACTGGGCTAAATGGCTAACTATATTAAGGTATATTTTCATGTATTCTTTTTTTATTATTTCCAATTTATTTTATAGTTATTGTTTTAATAGTAACTGTTTTAATTGTAGCTGCTTATAGAAGCTGCTAAATTTAGTTTCATTCAGAATACAATTACTACAGATTTCAATCAAATGCATAGGATTATTTTTTAAAAAGGATTTCTAAATTTAGACATTTTATAATGTTGTTGTATCATTATATAATTTAGAATAACTAGGGTAAAAGATGTACTGAATGTCATTTCTTTTGAATTCCAATGATTGCTTTCTTAAAAATGTATAAAAATGTCACACATTTTCTAGAATATCATTAAGAAAAAGGATAACTATGATGAAAAAAAAAATTCAATATTTTGTTCCGAAACTTCGAAGTACGATAATGTTTTCTGCTTTGTCTGTCCGCCACCTTTGCCTGACTTAACTGTATCAGCCATTGTGTTCTGGACAAACCATTTATAGAAATTTACATGCAAATAAACGAATAAGAGGCCAGTCTTGAATATAATATCATGTGAATAAAGAGAAATTTATTTCGGATTAAATGCAAAAAAGGTTTGTTTTAATCATCATCTTAACGTTTTTAAAATCATAAAATTAAGACTTTGTAAACCGGTAAAATTCACATAAATTTCATAAAGATTGTAAAATGCATTGCTGTGAATAGTGTTTGAAATTGTTATGAAAAAAATTGATCATAAATCATTTTTATAAATAAAATTAGCATCATTGGGAAGTTTATCTTTTTAAATTTTAAATTCCCAGTCGGATTTTTTGCAATAAAATACTAAAACGTTGCTGAGAAAAATCTTTGATAGTCTGATTTGTCTTCAATAATTAAAAATCTATTCAAAATTTTGAAGAACCAGGACGAACTAAAAACTATTTATGTACATTTATTAACTCCAGATATAACAGTCTGACTAACAAAAAGTGACGCAACATTTTACATACACATTTTGTATCACAAAACTTGCAGAAAGTATAGCAGTCAAAGATATTATTTTATTTATAAGTTTTGAGCTAATTTTCAAATATAAAAAAATAATTGTGTACATTTTAAGTATATTAGAAATTGAAAATCTGCTTTTTTTAATTAATTGTTAACATTTCATAATCAGGTGCCATCAGTATTTTGCGAATAGATTTGCAGTATATTTGAAAATTAATGGATTATTAAAGAAAAAAAACTGAAATATGATTGTCTTATATGATTTGTTTTTAAAACTGAATCATTACTAGAACCGCATTCTTTTATATTTCATATATACAGTACACTCCCGAGTATCCAATTCGCACTTATCCGTCTTCTGTACTATTCACCCTAATTATCTTTTATCATAATTAAATGTGGGGGGCAAGGGTTTGCATTGGTTACATTGCCAAGCCATTGAAAGCGGACAAAAATTCCGAAACAGTCATCAATTAAGAACATTTTCAACACTAAAAAAATGCAAGTTTAGACGCTTATCTTAGGGTTACCTTTTCATATCCGCGTAATCATTTATAAGTGAAAAATAAAATCAGTTTGAATCAGTTTTCTTAAAAAGTAGACTTACGATTTACGTTAATATTTCGTTTATGTTTCCCTAATTTAAGTTGGGCATTACAGAATTTATGTTAAAATGTGAGCAATTCATATCCTTTAACTTACTTTTTCTCTAATAATTTCTTGAAACATGAAGTGCATTACATGAATTCCTGGTGCAGAGCCTTCTATTTTAACTCGAGACGTTGCCGGCAACTGCTTCTATGATTCACTGGACGCGGCCGCGTTCACAGTTCTACGTGGCTTGAGATAAACGGAAGACTTTGTATTCAATAAGAAATGAGAAAATACATATTATAACTATGAGTTTTGGTATAAAAATTGGTGGGAAAAGAAATGATTGGTGGGCAAAGAAATAACTCATAGAACTCTTTGCCTATCCGGCCTGTCCTTTCGCCACATTAGGCCGGATGCTCGGGAGTGTAATGTATAAAAATATGAGTAAATTTTTGAAAAAGCAAGACTTAGTTGTATTTAAAGAAAAAATAATTACATTTAGATATCATCAATTATATAATTTTAAAGGCTGATCATTCTCAATTTAAATTATCTCCTTCCAAGGTCATTCGAGTTCAGGTATCTCAAAATACTGGAATACCTTCGTCTCTCTTTTTATCAAAAAGGCAATAACTGTCAGTGTTCTTAAGGTATGTGACTAGGTTCGAGATGAATTTCTTAAAAAATGTTCGAAAATGGTTATATTTTTGAATATTTGAGGGGGGGGGAGATTGAAAATCATCTATTGAATACAAATATAAAAATAAAGTGGCAAATGTTTTTTTTAAAAAAAATTGGAAAAAGTAATTTTTGAAGAGGAGGAGGGTTAAAATGAGGTAAAAACCACAACCCTACTAGTTTAGAGGTTTATCAAACGATTTACTTAAAATTTTGCATATAGCTTAAGAATTATTTTATCTAGTTCCTGAAACAAAACAAAAGTTATATTTCAATCCATTCTTCAAATGTTGGGGCCCAGCTGAAAAATAACACGAAATTTTCAATTTTTTGACACTGCAAAGCAGTACAACAACTAAAAAATCTTTCTAAATGAACAAATCACTTATTCTATACTTCAAGAACTGCAGAGTATATTGAGAAATTATAATATCAAATTTGAACAAATAATACACATTAAACATTAATTCATGAGGTTTTCCGTAAGAAAATTCTATCAAAGATTAGAATCGAGAGAATAGCATCTAAGGATGCAAAATAGCATTAAATGGTATGTCAATAAAAAAATAAAAGTCAACTTAACTTCTCAAAAAATAGAAACAAAACTCTATTGGGATTTTATAAAGATACATGTTCAAGCAAAAAAAATATTACATTTTTTTAAATTAATAATTTTGCGAAACACTGACTAAATTAGTCACCAAACGGGATTGTCTTACAAAAGAAAGACCCAGATTAGCTGATGACTATTAAAGAAATGTATCTTCGAATATCTTATGAGAATACTCAGAAAACATTCTTGTCTTTCAAAATCAATCATCAGTTTATTTAACGAATAAAGCCTGGGTCTCAGCTATTCAGTATATCACGTTTAACAGAAGGGACAGACATTTTGAAATCTCGGATGCCCGTTGTAATTTGGATGAACGGGCGTTTAGGGCCTTTCAGTAATGATGAAGTGAATTAAAAAATCTATTCTATATGATCAAAGAGAAAATTCTTATAATTTTCTTTAAAAGTAAGAGTAGCTGATTTTTTTGGAGGTGAGAGTATGATTTTAAAATTGCTCGGATTAGATCGTAAATATTTGAATTGGGCAGATACAATCAATCCATAAAACAATTGAGTCTCAATTCTAGAGAAATAACCAATAAATATTCAACTGCATTAATAAAGTTTTTATAAAGTGAAAATGAGTCAAATTAAAGAAAAACAGATTAAAAATTTTTATAAGGGTATATTAAATACAGTGACATCAAAATGTTTATTTAAAATGACAAAATAAAAAAAAAATCACCAAAAAAAACTTTATATTGAATTTATTTCTAAAAAATAATTCCAGCTTTATAGTATATTAAAAAATTTAGTGCGTTTTTAACAAAGCAATCTTCCTCTAAAATATTTGAAAAACCTAATGGCAAATTGGAAACCACATCTATTTGAGATTTATTTGATTTGTCAACTGTAAAAGCAACATTCTGGAAAAAGATTTTATTTCTAAAGAATCCATTTTTAGAATAGCTGAACTTATTTTTCGGAATTGCTTCCAAGCTAATTTTTTCTGGCCTTAATAGCACAGTATCAGATGTAGAGCATACTCTTTGCCGAAATACTGTGAGCATATTCCGAATGTCAAAGGATTTCCCTTAAGAATAAAAGATACAAATGTCATGCTTTTTAGAATAACTGAACTTATTTTACGATATTGTTTTCACATTAATTTGTTCTATATCCTTCCTAAGCAGCATAGTTTCAAAACAAGAGCATGCTCTTATCCAAAATCCTGCAAGCATATTCCGAATGCCAAACAATTTTCCTTAGGAATAAAAGATTACAATGCTACGTTTTTTGGCATAAGTATAAAAGGCAAGAATGCCATGTTTTTAAGAATAGCTGAACTTATGTTATGATATTGTTTCCACTCTAATTTTTTCTATATCCTTCCTTAAAAGGACTGTTTCGAAAAGAGAAGATGCTCTTTACCAATACCTTGTGAGTATACTCCGAATGCCAAAGGATTCTCTTTAAAAATATCAATTGAAAAATTAAATAAGTGGAAGCGAGTCTCAAAAGAGGTCTGGAGAGTTCTGAAGATTCTTCTTTTTGCAACTTGTTCAACATTTTTCTTGAGTCAATCGATGGAGTTTTATAAGCGTTTCTGTGAATACCCCACCACGACAAGCATGGAAGTGATCAACCCTGAATTCTACAAGATGCCCGCGGTTACCGTCTGTCTTAGAAATTTGTGAGTATTGCACCCTTTAGAAATGTTTGTAGATATTTTTTAGAGAAACATACAAAATAATTCCTTCTCATTAGAAAAATTATATATTTTTGCAAACATAGGCAAAAAAAAAGAAAAAAAAAGGAATATTTAAACGCAATGCAAAAGGAAGTTTTAAGTTTTGATTTCGTTTAAATTTATTTTTCTGTGAGCTTTCATTGATCATACCAGCTTTATCCAAGTCACATCGAGCACTCTAAGGCATTTTCCCAGACATATGAATACACTGCATACTCTTTGCCCATCAAGACAATCCTTTCTACCAAGTGTCTTCTTTTACGGCGGTCAATATAGAAACAGAATGAGTTCATTTCGAGTAGGTGGAAGTTCATTCAAGCTACTTACACTGGCATGCTTAGTTCCAATTAGGCGATATATGGTACTATTGCATTTAAACAGAAAATATATATAAAAAGTTAAAAGAAAATGAAATCTACGATCTCAAATTTCAAGGTATCATTTGAGAACATTATTATTTTTAAGTCATTATTTGTCTTAATTAATTTAAGTCATTAACCAGTTTAAACTGGTTTGAAACAATTACGAGACTTCTCTATCGGCCTCTCCCTCTATCT
>JAPMOR010014343.1:0-36423 GCA_026543865.1 Argiope aurantia
AGAAGGACATCGTCGTCAACAATCACAAGTGTGAAAAATCTCATTCATAGTTTTTTTTTTCATTGCCACGAGTTTTCGTTTAACTTTCTAAAATAAAAAATGGGATTCCTGACATGTTTACGCCAACAGCGAAACAATAAGCATAACTTTCCACCTTTCCAAAACGAAAAGGCAAATTCTTTACCAGCAATGAGTTATATAAGCTGTTCGAGTGTCCTTTTTGTCAACTAACAAAAGACCTACTCAGAATCTTGTTCAGAGGCGGAAAAAGAAAACCAATCTGATATACGAGAGGCGGAAGAAGACAGCCACACTTGACATTTATGATACTTGCATTGCGAACGTTTAGCACAAGCGGAAAAAATGAGACGTCCTTTTTCTTTCGATGTGTTTCTTTTGAGGGCGGTCAAGGCGATTCTTTTTGTTTCGATGACCATCATCGACGTTCGATAACAGGCAAACAATATCTTGTCTCTTCCTCGTCCTAAAATTTAGCGACGAGCGGGATCAGTGGAACCTTGCATTGTGACTGTTGGTAACCTTCAATTTCAAAATTGGTTCTTCTGAACACTGCTAAGAAGTGTGTGTTTAGATAAATAGTTATTGATTTGATTAACGTTCTATTATGAATTTATCCACTGTGAAGAACTGATGACGAATTTCAAAAGCACATCTTAACTGTATATTATTTAACAAAATCCAAAAATGAATACCGTTATTAAGATACCCATTTGTCAATTCATTTCGATCACATTGCATCGTGTGCACTTTGGGTTAAAAACCATATATCTTAATTCCGTGTCAGTTACAAAAAGTACAAATAATTAATTAAAACTACTTTATATATCTAAAATCCAGCTGTTGATTTTAGAGTGATTGTCATTTATCTATAAATAAAAACTGAAGTTTAGTATATTATTGATGCAGTTGCATAATTCAACAGCTGGGAGTCCTGGAAAGATATTTGGGTTGTCTTACGAATGTTAAATTTATCACTATCACTTATTATATAAGACTTTATTTTCTAAGGTACTTAATCATTCTTTATAATATTGTTAAAGGAGTTGTAACAATCATAATTAAGAAGCAGTAAAGAAACAGCTTAGTATTTATTCATATTATTTATTCAAAATAATTTTCTTCCTAAATTTTTAGAATTTTGAAGTTTATATCGTGTCGGTGTGCCTCAAATAGGCCATGGTACCTACCATTTTGTAAGTCCAGCCGCACGAGTATCTTCATCCTCATAATGAGCAAGAACAGGGGTTAATGGCTAATTAAAAGTTGTTTTTTTAATAAAAACCCAAAATTAGAATTAAAAACGATTCGCCATAATAGCTGCAGTTTTAACTAATAAATAAGTCTAAAAATAACTGAAAATCTATTTCAAAATTATGGAATTTTGTTTTTCCTTTTATACCGTTATTTTTTACAAGAAATTGTCCTGAAAATAATATATTTTGAGAAAATGTAGATTTTGGGCTGTATTAAAAGTATTCAAGTTCTTTTCATCAGAAGAGAAAAAACGATTAAGAAGCCTCTGTTATATAAATTAAATTGTCTGCGTGGAAAAAAGAATTGCATTTTTGTTGACGGAAAAAAAGAAATAATTTTCTTTTATCCCATTC
The DNA here is from genome assembly GCA_026543865.1 of Argiope aurantia. Lineage (NCBI taxonomy): Eukaryota > Metazoa > Arthropoda > Arachnida > Araneae > Araneidae > Argiope > Argiope aurantia. Next base: position 1,629 of record JAPMOR010014343.1, read on the forward strand.
AAAAAACACTTTAGGGTTCGTCACGAATTGCTAACTGTGATATTTATCTTCTTTTAAAATTTCTTCCTTTCTTGAAGTCCTATTTTGATACTTAATAATGTATTTCAAAAATAAAATTCAGTGACTGACCTCTTGATAACCTTATGGTATAAAAATATCAAATTTTATGAGAAAAAAGAAGGATTAATAGAATTAAACTTTTTTATTCTTTTTCGTGGCTTATCATTTATATCAAGAAGTTGAAATTTCCTACTCTCAAGAGGATAAGAAAAAACAAAAATTCAGAATAGGCTAAGATAATTGTACCTGCATTTTTTTTTTATATCAAGTACAATGTCGAACCTAACTTTCCAAAAAAACATCGAAACATCGTGGGCACGATGATGTTACGAGCTTTATTCGCCTGTCTTTATGTTTATAAAAATGTTTTTTTAATTATAGCAGCAATAATGTGCTCATAAAAAGAGTATTTAAAACCACCGGAATGTGAGTATTAATTCAGTATCTAAAACAACGAAAAGAAATGTTAAAAAATATTGTTGAAAATTTATTAAAACTAGAATTAAATTTCAGTAAGAAAATTAGTATAACTGAGACGGTTATTTTTTAATTTTTAAAGAGGTTGGAAAATAATTGTTGTACTATATTTACATACCACAGAGAAAAAATACAAAAATTTCAATTTTTTTCAATAAAAAATGCTATTAAAATTTTGGCAAATCTTTTCGTAATGAACACTTAATATTTAAGAAGTAATTGTGTGCCGAATCCTGTAGTTCTATATCTCATGTTTGCCCTGCAGAACGATTGAACGACTTTTATAACCTGTATGTCGTATGAGGCAATTTACAGAAAGTTTGCCAATCTATAAATATTACGATAAAAATTATTATTGTGAAGGAAAAAAATTAGTCACAGAACTATTTTTTTCTACTATTTTGTGTTTAATATTCGATAAAATTTTAAAAAGTAATGATAAATAATTATTACTTTTGATCAAATTTTCACGAATATTCTGAAAATTTTATACTATTTATGAATTGTTGGAAATTCGTAAGCCTAAGACGTCAAAATGGTTTCATTAAAAGGTTTCATTTTATGAGTTTTTTTATTCAATATTCGATACCACTCTCAGCTTTGAAAGCATATTTTAGTTGCATTAAAAAAATAAGACGTTTTGGGTTTCCACCCCTTGTTTTTAGCAAATTTCAAAAAAATTCAAGATGTTGTAAAAAATTGAATGATTGTGGAGATAAAAAAATAAATACTTCGACATGAATTTATATCAGAAATGTCAAAATGAAATTTATAAATCAGCTGTGAGATTAATTGATAAAAAATATTTAAAAAAATGGAAAAAAATGTTTTTTATAAAAGATTTTCTGAAAAATGACTTATGTGATTCTTAAAAACCAATATGCTTCAATAACAAATATTTTATACTTTTTAATAAGATCTTGTAATAGGAAAATTAGCTTTCATAATTCTAAGAGTTTCATGGATTTACACATGATTTGTTTGAAAATCATTGAGTATGAATTTAACATATCGAAATGAAATTCAATGCAAATCATTGAAATGAAGTAGCATTAAGATCATTTAAAGGAAAATTTTGCAGCTTTTTTTTATTTGGTAGTTGTTTGTGGTTCGTTAAATTTTTTTTTAATCCTCTTCCTAAGAAAATGTGTCCATCTTTTAAGAATTTTTCTATTGATTGAATTTTTAATCCTATTACAATTTTTATGCTGTGTATTACTTTGTATAGGCTTTGAAAATTCCAGAAATCAATTTTAAATTTATTCATACAGAATACCAGCTTTAATTATTCTCATAAACCCTATGGCTTCTTTGTATACCACAAACCACTTTCTTTTTTAGACATCCAACCGTAAATTTATGATACGGACAATCAACCTTTCCAAGAAATCAATGCATGAAGCAACAGCAAACAGTGAAAGATACAGTTATGTAAGGTGAAGAACCGCTGAAATGTTTCGAATTCTTCCTTTGATTGCGAAACTCTATTATGAACAGGAAATGCATATCATCTGAGATTCAGCAATGGAATTCAAATACGGATGCTTGGCTTCTGCTAAATGAGAGTTTATGAACATTTACTCTTTAAATATTCTCCTAACAATTAGTGGTAGATAAGTAATTGATTTAATATTAACCTATTAGATTTTACTTCATTTCTTGCAGTTTTTAATCATTGCCAATTCTATTTACGAATTAGTACTAGAAAAATAATGCAACATCAATGATGATGATTTTCATTAAAATTATTGATATACCAAACAAATAAAGATAAAATTCAGATACATTAAGGCATGTTTATAGATGCTGCCAAATTATTCTGACCCTTTTACGAGGATTTTCTTATTGCTATTCTTTATAAATTTACGATATGGTTGTTCATTAAAAATATATTGCAAGGGGATTTTAAATAAATGAATTATTGTATATAAAATCTAAAAGTATTTCCTGTGAACTAATTTCATTTTAAAAAATTCTTTTTTCCGTCCAGGAAGAAAAGAAATAAAATTAATTTATTTTAACCCTCTTAAGGTTTTCTCCTTCGCAGTTTTCACTTTTTATAACTAAACTTTGTAGAATGTTTATTTTAATAAATGTCTTAATGGTCTTTATCATGAAATGCCTGATAAAAGATGCATTTTTAGACAAAAACACATTAATTTGCATGAAATGTTTCTTATAATTTTGAGATATTAGTTGATTTTGAAATGAAATCAGATAAAAAATAAAACACCAATTGCAAATTCTATATAAGAGATTTGTAATTTTTATGTCTTTCTAGATCGATACTCGTTGTTTAATGCTGTATATTACTTTGTATTGCTATATATTAAACTATAAAAAAATGTAGCCATTTTCTCTTAGATTTAAAATTTACTTATACAACATAAAACGTTCAGTATATTTGCATTTATAATTTAAAAATTATTCAAAAATTTTACAAAAGATGAAAATAAAAACTATGATTAAAAATGAATCATACTAAATAAAAAATTAATCCTTTTAGTATAATTTTAGTATAAAATCTAAAAGTTTACTATTCTACATTAAAAGCATGAAATTCTTTGCATTATATCAAAATCATTCTATCTTTAGTGGCAGCTCATTAAAATTCCATCAAATGAACTTCAATAAAATGTTAAATCCAAATTTAGTGGATGAAGAAAAAAAATTGTATATGCAAATTATTATTATTATTTCTTTCACTTTATCCACGTATGTTCAATCTTAAAAATATTTCTTATTATTGGCAGTAGAATTCAGAAATGAAAATATTTTCTTGAAACTTTCAGAAGTAGTTTTTTTTTTTTTTTTCAAATACCAGCATTTTTTATTCATCTTGTATCAGCATTTTTGTTCCAAAATTATGTTTCAATAAAATCTTGTTTCAATTTATTTAATTGTTTCGATGAACTAAATGCATGAGATCAAAATAACACTTCAATTATAGACTTTATTTAACCTCAATAATACAACATACCCTTACTTTATCATAATGAGATCTACAACAAAGGCATTCACAGCTAAAATAACATATCTGGATATTATAATCGTTGTTGGACAAGTTCGCATAATTAAATCTTAACTGTTGGAGGACAAAGTGTCACAAATTCTGAAGCTGATAGTACTGTGTCTTTAGGTCTAACAGGCAATGAATATATCTTAGGAATAATTTAAGAAAATATTTAAAGTCTTACCTCCAACCCACCGGAACCTCTCATTGTAGTTGATGTCTTCGCTGCGTTTGTGGATGGGGGCCGCTAAAAATGAACAGAACCCAAAAGATGAGTCATTTTTTATTCAAACAATCAATGTTTAATTTAATGCTTTTAATTTTTTAAAATCCAGAACAAAACTAGATACATAACTATTTTTGTTCAGAGTTGAATTTCTGCGGCTTTTTAGAATAGAAATCATAGCTTCCAATTAAATTGATTCATAATATGCCTCAGTTCTTACGCTTGAAATAAGTTTATCTAATATACCATAACTATATATTCAGAGTGAGCATGGGGAGAAGGGGGAGGGGGTTAAATTAAGCAAAAAGTAGCAAAAGTATTGTATTAGGATAATTTTTCCACTTTAAAATGTTTAATTTAAAAAAAATCACGATTATTTTTAAGTCTTTGAATCTTTTCATTGCTGTTTATGAAGTTTGCCGAAGGGTGCTGTTATGAAATTTGTCGAAACTCCATAATGCCTGAAATTCCCAAAATCATCGCTCTTCGAAGTGAAAAAACATTATTAACCTTCTGTTAATCGTAATATCTAACACATACTAACTACATTATCATCACCAAACTATAATTTTTTCAGTGATTGGTCATTAAATGCATATAAAATTAATTAATGTCTATAAAATTTCATTTGCAATAATATATGAAAAGAAAATCGGATATTTCTCAAGTTAAACTTTTTTTGCCACTGCCCAAAATGGCGTAGTTTGAAGCACATTTTAATTGTTAGTAGGTTAACATTTGGCAAAGAAAGCATACCATAATCCTAAATTTAATCTAGTGGTTGCATATAATGAAGGATTAAAAGTACGATTACTGATAGTTTAACTTTTTTCTGCAAAGTTTATCTGTAGATATTTTTATATCGACTTGCAGACAGTGGTACATTTCATAACAAGCAAATTGGCCATTTTATAATTCTTGAAGCATTTATTCCTTTCTCATAAACCATGCATTTGACATTCCATTTCTAGAGTGACGGTAATTGTTTTAGTCTTTTTTTATATATATAAAATTTGCCATTTAACTTTTAACTCAGTATTAGCATTAACATTTTTCGAAATGCAGCATTTATAATAGAATCTGTCTATATATGCTGTTGCATGAGAAATTCATTAATTATCTGAATTATTATTTAATCTTATCTTTGTATAAATGCAGTTGGCAAGGCTAATTTTTCTCAAAAGTTATTATAATATTTCTTAAGCCTGGAGAATAATTATTTAAAATGTCAATTCTTTTAGTGAAATAATATTTCTAATAAATAAATTGTGGATTTCCATATTATTTCTCATATTTTTTCATATTATTTTTCACATTGGTTTATGTCAAATCTCATTGCGAGTCAATGCAAGAGATGTTTTATTGAAGAAGAAATGCGTCTTGACACTTTGGGTCCATATACAAGAAATAATTGATTATCAATGATTGTTTCTTTAGCCCCAAGTTTCCACACTTTTGCTAAAAAGACTTTTTTTCCTGTGAAATCAAAATGTTTTCGTTATGGGCAAAGTTGTTCACTATCCGCAATTCTTTTCCACATCCGGAAATAAGAATGTATTTCATAAATATTTACGACTAAAGACTTCCTTTGATTTTTGCTAATAATTTGGGAAATTATTCCGTTTTATAATTAAATTTTGCAACAATTTCATTTAACATCAGCAGCTGTGACATGTTATATATGTCTTTATTGCATTTATATCTTTTATCCTATCTTTTTGGCGATACTAAGCCAAACAGTGAATCTGTTGCAATAACTTATCGCAATTTTGCAGTTTTTAGTACTGGTGTAGTTTTATTAATGTCCCAATTTATAGTTACAAAAGGATTTCTTTAGGAGGATTCTAATCATTTTGAACTGGGAATCTAAGATGAAATTGAAACGTGAGGCCAACTAAAGAGCAGAAAATATCCTTGCTGCTAAATAAAAATATATAAATCGTGGATGCATTCAAATATCGCATTAATAAGATTATATCGGATATAACATAACCGAAAATTAAGCATATACATTAAAACAATAATCTTTCAAAAGAATTAAAGAAGTGATATTTCTGCACTGGCGCTTTTCTAGAAATTAATTCGGACGTATCGGATTCGTCATTTACTTGCCTCGCTGATTATACTATGGTTGATTCTTGGTTTAGTCAAGGACAACGAAGTTCCATCGATTTTAAAGGAAACTTTGAATATAATAATTAAGTAGAATTTATATTTTTTGCTTGGCTAAAGGAAACAAGTGAAATTCATTGAAGAACATTTCTTTTTAAGATTACGGTAAATTGTAAGAGTTTGATTAGAATAAGAAAAGAACTGAATAATATGGTGAAAAGATAGATCTTTTAGGGAGAAGTAAAAATTAGAGGAGCATTTTTGGTATTAACTCGGAATTCCCAAAAATATTGCTTTAAAAAAGAAATATCAATCAAAAGACAATTAAGCAACAGAATGAAAGCATTTAAGGCTTATGGCAATATACTATTAAAAATGTAAGAAAAAAAATGATTTTTAACTTCCATCAACCTTTTTTAACATTCAGAAAAAAATACTAACAAGGTTGACAGTAGAAAAACGGATGAGTCGAAGGTTCTTCCATTAGAATACTTTCCTGTTACCGACCTGCAATATCGCGGATTCGAGGTCAAAACCTTTTATCAATTTTTTGAAAAACAAATTATTGTTGGCTGAAGCGAAAGTTTTTATTTATGAAAGAATTATCTCTGTATCTCATTTAAAATATTGGATACCGTCATGTTAAAAATTCGCATATATGCATACAATAAGTAAATTATTAAATTCTGCATATTTTATTTATAAGTTTTTAAGGTATCCTAGGTTGAAAACAGAAATTGGGATGAAAGTTCACATTTCTATTTTTATTTATTTATTTTGCAGTTTCAAAAATAGGTACATTTCTGTTTACTTTGTCACTATGTCAATTGGTAGCAAAGTTACAGCAAACTATTGGCATGTAAATGATGCGTATTTATAAGCGTTTCAAAATTTTAAAAACATTTTCTGGAGAAGGAGTATTTTTATAAATTCTACATTATGAATATCGTCAAATTTCAAAAAATAATCAAGATATCTTGAAGAAATTTATATTTAGGACCCTTCATTTTATACAGAATGTAATGAACTATGGATTTGATGTCGAATGTTTTAGAAATGGATTTATGATTTTTAATTTAAATAAAATCGTTGAAATTGTTCCAAATTATTTGCTGAAAAGAATTCCAAATTTCATGGATAATTTCGTAAATTACGCCCAAAAATTTTATTTTTGAATGTAATTCTTAGATAGTTCTAATAGTTAAACTGTATGTTACTAACATTACATACAGTTAAACTGTATGTTAAACTGTATGTAATGTTAGAAAGAAAAATGAAAAGCTAATAATTTTTTTCTCTGTACTGATCCTTGCTTTTGTAAATAAATGCTAAAATTTACATCAAAATTTGCTTTTTATTCAAACGTTAGATGTATATTTAAATAATTTCACTTTTATTCATCATTTTAATCTTATATTAATAAACAAATATCATATAAACATTTTTTTTTGAAAAAATCCCCTTCGAATCTAGTCGGATATCTTATGCATAAACAAAAGCAAGTGAAGGAAATGCTGCCCTCGCAAGACTATTTAGTTTCTTGATTTGATTTGATATCTACTTTTCTCCTTTACACTCCAGACCGTTGAGAATAAATTTATAGTTGAGATAATGAGAACCATAATGAAGTTATATCTTAAAAATCCTCATAGCCTTCATAAGAGAATAAGGGTGAGTTTATAAATTTTATTTTTCTTACAAGCAGGTAAAATGAGAACTAATTTTGTGACGGAACCACGAACTTCAAAACTCTTATAGTTAATAAATACTGTCTAATTTTGTGACGGAAAATCACGGTTTCAAAACTCTGCAGGAACACAAAAATACCAGTTTCTTCTGGAAAAGTTCTCGAGTTATAAAATATAAACACTTTTATAGAATATGAATGGTTGTACATTTCTTTCACTATCAAATCCTAATTAGAACGAGCTCAACATTTTCAGCTCCTAGGGAAAGATAATCCTATGGGAACCTACTTCCCTCAATTAGGGCTTTTTATTCTTCGCCAAATATATATTCGAAGTAACGCTCTCATTTCCAAGTGCTCTCCAACTTGAGTTGTTATATGACTGGAAATTCTCAAATAAAATACTTAACACTTGTGAATAAGACACTTCTATTTTAAGTAAAATAGACAAAAAAAAAAATACTTACATGCGACGAAAAAATGAAAGGGTGTTTGTTTATGTCACGATGCATTAAACACCTAAAAATTGTTAGAACTTATTTTTGTTCTGTGAAGGAATTTAGGAGTTTTGGGAACGAAACCTTTTTCGAATTTTATTAAAGATTTGCCCGGTATTTGATAATAGCAGTAATATTGCACATCTTTAAATGGGTGAGCATTTAAATATTCATTCAAATTTGAAGAAAGATTATATTTCTATATTTTTAATCTATGCTGCATAATAAACATAATAATTTCTAAATGTTGGGTAAAAAAAAATTCCTGGGGAATGGAAATGCTTGCTTGGAAAACAAAGGGAAGAGGATTTGAAACACCATCTGAAGGTGGCCTATCTGAAGGTGAGGCGTGTATACAAACCTAGTTTACGCTAGGTTTATATACATGCCTATAAATCGCTTGTGAGCAAACACAAGCGATTCCATTAGTGTATATGTAGAAGTTTGAATTACTTACAATTCGATAATTACTGAAGTTAACAAATTTTTAATTGATTTCTTTCAACTGTAATTACATTTTTTTGGTGTTCAGTCCATAATCTATTTTTAAATCTAAAATTTAAATCATAATTAAACGCATAATTTAACTCATTAGTCCTGACAGCTTCATGTATTTCATTCAATACACACGACATAGGGTTTTTTTTTCAGTTCCAAAGTATATTTATTTTAATTAATAAAAACAGGGCATATTTTTAATGTTAACAACAAATTATAAGTCATTACATCTTCCAGAAATACAGTAAATTTAACATGAAAAAATAAAATATTGAAAGAAATATAGCAATATGATGTATGAAATTGTAGACATGAATTTGACACTTCCTGTCTGTAAGGTAAGCAAACAGAAAAAAAAAAAAGATATAAAGAAAGGAGCAGGAAAAGAAACACGCCAACGCAGACTAGTATTTGATGCACCATAGTTAAAACTTTCCGAATTGACAAGTGAAAATAATTGGGAACACAAATTTGTCAGAAAATTTTTATACATGAAAAAAAAATTAATATTTTTTTGAGATTTAAACGATACTCGGTTTTGATTTAAATGATTCGAGTACATTTGCTCGAGTACATTTATTTTTTTATTTAGACCCTTACAGTGTTCTCTGTAAACCAAAAATGAGGGAATTGTGACTTCTTACCTCTGAGTGTGATGTTGACACTGTTGAGGCCTATCTTGACTCCTACGTCTGCGTAGATCTTCTCTCTAGAGAAGGCTTTGTAGGGACTAGAGATGGTGGCCGAAGCGACGTGCCACTCCGTGCCATAGTTGGAGACTGGAAAAGAAGAGCACACCATTAATGATCTTAAATAAGGAAAAAAAAATCTTTACATTCTTCTTCAGTAAAAATATATATTGGGTTGTTCGGAAAGTAATTTGGTTTTTTTTTTTTTTGTGTGTGTGTGTGTGTGTGTGGAAATGAAAGACAGTTTTCGTATAATAAACAAATACTTTATTAAATTATATATTGGCCGTTCTGGTCCAACACCTTTTGCCATCTTTCTGGTAGTAGCATAATTCCACGCTCATAAAATTTTTGGTCTTTGCTGCCAAAAAACTGATCGAGGTGGTTTCTGACCTCCTCATTTGTGGTGAATGTTTTACCGTCTAAAAAATTTAGCAAACCAGTTCTGGCACTTGCGTACTGTCAACACACCTTCTCCATACACATCGGTCCATTTCTTTCTGGCTTGAACAGCATTTTTACCCTTTCTGTAGTAAAACAGTAAGATATGCCGAAAATGCTGCTTATCGCTTTTTTGCCATATTTAAAAGGGCACCATATTTAAAAGGGCATATTTAAAAGGACACCAACCAAAACCTACTGCGTAGAATTAATTGGACTTTTTCACACACAAGCCTTGCTATATGAGCTCTCAAAGCATATAAAAATTATACGGCTTAAATGTGAAGTTGGGTGCAAAAAATACAATTAAATCCTCTGTCGGGAAAAAACGAAATTATTTTCCGAACAACCCAATAGATAACCTTCTCATTGAAATCACAAGAGAGACAAATTCAGAAAAAAAAAAAAAAAAATTCCTCCCGGAATGGAAAAAAAAATGAGCAGCTATATATTAAAAATGAAGACATGTACTATGCAAATTAAGATTATCTGGCCTATTAAATAAACATTAAATATAACAATAACTGATGTTATATTGAATGTTTAATAAAATGTGTTCAATCAAGGATACTATAAAATAGAAAGTGATGCATAAAAGAAAACAATAAACATGAAAGAACAATATTTATTAATAAAACATTAGTTTATAATATGTTTTTTAACCATTTCATTAAGATGTCTAGAAGATAAATGTAAAAGAAAAATGAAAAGAGACAGAAACCTTAAACCCGAATATCATCGCACAATAATTTTTCTTCAGTAAACTATTAATTAAATACTTTCGATAAAGTGTACACACCAAAAGTAAATTTAATATCGCTTAAGAGTATAAATCTAGTGAATAAAATAATTTATATATTGTTAAAATATTTTTTAAAGAGAAAAAAATTGTACAAAAATGAAACTAGTATCACTAAAAGTTGTGAATTTTAAAGTAATGTGAATATGGATTTTGTGTAATAATATTCCTCAAAATTATTAAAGGAAAAACGAAAGAAATCCGATTACTTTTAATTAAAAGCCTAATTAAAGTTTTGAAAACCACTTTCTAAGATAGAACCTTCTAAAGAAGTAACTATGGGCCAAAGTTATTAGATATAGTGGTCTGTTCTGTGGAATATTTTGAACGATTTATGGATTATATATGTAACATAACACAATGCACCGATAACATGCAAACTTACATATAATATGTTAAAAGAATATTTAATTTCTTATTGTGTTAATTTATACATAATACTGACTATTCCTTGCTTGATGATTTGCTTTTTCTGTATCTTATAATATTGTTAGATTTTTTTAATTAAAAAAAGTATAAAATTAAAAGTACTAACAAAAATTCAAAGAACATAATTGTGAATGTTATGCATAATTTCGTACGCAGTTATCAGAAGCTTATTTCAGAAACCATCCGTACATAAATGAAAGATATTTTGTCAATTTTCGTTCTCATCAGTGTCGAATTTGCAGCTGTTCACAATTCCCATGTTTCTCTGTTCATTCTTCCGATGACGAAACAAACAGATGTCATATGTATGATGATGATGTATGATGCAATTCTATAAATCTACAAAACATAAACGATGTTTCTTCTTGTGTTTATTACGCTAGTGTTGAATTGAGCATTAAAAACAAAACTTTCAGGAAAGGCCTCATCGTATGATTTATTTACAGTCGACGCCATACATCACTTTGCAAATAAATTTATGAGTCAACGAATTCCAAAAGTTTAAAGCACGCAATTTATGAAGAAATGCGAATTATTGCTACTAACAACATGTTAATGCAAGTTAATAGAAATCAAATGTAACTATCAAATAAAAAAAATACTAACAAGTATTAAAAAAATCTGTGCATTTATAACTAAAGATTTCTTAATTTCACGAATTAAAATTCTTTTAAAAAGGAAATTAGAGCCTATTCGTTTCCAAATAATTTAATATTATACATAAAACATTCCATATTAAAAGTGGTAAGTCAAAGCGAGTAAAAATAAAACTTTATAAAGGGGGAATTTAAATTCAAATCACAATTTAAAAATGAAACAGTGATTCCTATTATTATAAAAATGGCGCTTGATATGACTAAAATACTGAATTGAGGACGAGTTCTGAATGACAAAATATTAATTTACGATTTATATTATTAATGCATTTCAAAACTTGTTACACCTTATAAAAAAGCTTTAAAAAATAATGATATTTTTTAGATGCCATCGAAAGTATTGAAAAACTTGAATCTTTTGACATGAACTTCGGCAATCAACCAATTCAATTAAAATCTATAAATTGTATTCTAATTGCTTGCATACGAAATTTATGAAATAATATCTTAAATACTTCATCGTGAGTTAGGGAAAAAATATTTTATGCATTTAAGAAAAAAAATGAATAATTATTTTTCTATAAATCTGCCAATCGGATTATGCAAGAAACAAACTTCGCTGTTTTGTCGATTTTTGAGAATTGAGCAAAAATGCTAATGAAAAAATTAATATTCTTTTCAGTTATCTTGATGCAGTTTATCATTATTACTATAATCGCATAATCAGGCTGAAAGATTAAAGTGTGCGATTTTTAAACTATACATTGGAATCCAAGTTTTTAACTAAATTTTTAATTGAAATTAATAGTGCGTCTTGCATTAAGCAGACATTTTTCTCATGTAAAGCAAAACAAAGTGCTTGCGTAGTAATTTCGTTTTAATGTTAATTGCAAATACTTTTAAAGGAAAGATTATACAGACATCTTTCGTTAGCGATACGAACATTGAAGATTAAGTAAAAATATAGCAAATAGCTATCCAATTTTGTTAAGAAAAAATTGTCTTGATTTTATTGTGTAACATTTTCCTATAATTGTTTTATTAGATAATTAAAGGTTTTTGTTTCATTCCAGCAATCGTGCATCTAAAAAACTTTTTATCGATGCATAAATGAAATTTTTTTACATATATCAAATATAATTTTTAACAAATACATACATTTGAAGAAACATTTTTTTACTGCGTATTTTTTATTTGTTTTAGGGATAAACAAAAACTTAGAGGATTTTATTGACCATAGGTTGCATTCGCATGTTATTTTAAATTTGATGTATCTGAACCACTCTTATTTAATGCGATTTTAAATTTTTGACTATCCAAGAACAGAACAGGTGCTATAGGCAAAAGACATGAAGTATCATTACTACATTATTAAATAAAGCAAATTAATACAGGAAACTCGACATAAGGGTCTTTAATTTTTGATATAACATATGTACATGCAATGTAGATATTTAATTTTTGTTACAAAATTGGTTTGGTTTAAATTAGCTTGGTTAAACTAATGCCGTATTTTAAAGCTGTATGACAGCAATTTTAGAATTTTTAAATTACCGCTTTTCTCTAATTCTCGAAATCGATCTAATCTCAGAATTTGGAATCGTGATCAGTACCTGAATCAGTATCCAAACTTCCATCCTATATCCATGAGAGAGAGTTTCATTCCATGGCTCGACGCGACTTTCGAATCTCAAAATTGAAAACTTATCGCTAAACTTCAGAAGTCCTTTGAAAGTTTATAGATCCTAGACCCTATTAACTTTTTAAAGGGCCATTTTTTTCTAGTCATATTATGTTAAAATAATTTTAGGCTTGAAATTAGAATAAAAAAAAGGGATTAATTTAGCTTATTGGATTAATTTAATTTGATTAATTAATAATTAAGTGACAAACCAAGGCACATCATTTTCTGTGAGATAAAGAACTGAAGCATCTAAGTTTCTGTCTTTCTAAAAAATATGTGTCAGAACTTATGCCAACCTACATAATTTCATACAAAGATGGATAAATTTGGTGGGAAGCATACTTCCCACCGCCTTAGAAAGGGTTAATTCGTTTCTTGGCCCATGAGCAATAATTGCTATCAATCAAGTATTTCATGATACAATGGGGATAAAGTAATAATTCTATTAACGGTATGATTAGAATAGATTTGCATCCATATAGAGAGAGGAGAATTAATTACTATGACTTATTGATACAGCATTTGTACCATCATAAAGAAAATGTTAATTCGACAGTATAAAGCAGCAATAAATATTAATTCCATAGGATATGAACTTTTTACCGTTCCCTTTAGGGTATTTATTGTTGATAGTTCAGTTCAAAACGATATTTATTCAATGACAAAATTCGATCGGAAGATACTCGTATGAGATACCAAGATTTTCGATTATAATAATTTTATTAAATAGTGCAATCCTCCACCACTCTATCATCTAAAAATTCGTGTTTTCACTTCACAGCCTATACAAGAAGGATAAAAAAGGAAAAAAAGATTCGAACCTTCGGTTCGAAACATCGTAACATGATACTGTTTTAGACGCGATTTTCTTTATTTTTAAAATTACTTCTTAGTTATTTAACAATTATAACATGCACATAAAATATATATTTACTATCGTCTAAATGTATGTATATATATATATATGTAGTTACTGAAATATTGAAAAAAATAATACTTTTGCAAAATGCATTTAAAAATTTGTTTAAATACTTATTAAAATGAAGGAAATAAGTTATCCAGATATAAAATGGCTTAGTTATTAAAAAATTAATTTTTGAAATTATGTAAAATTAATTTTTTGCAATAATATGATCCGAAACTTAAAATTTTTTTGTTGATTTTTAGTTAAAAAGCCTATTAAAATTATGAAAATGCTTTGTTAGTGATTATTAAAACAGTCTATTTACCGAATTTAATAGCACTAAGATTTTTAAACATGCATATCGCAATTTACAGATAAAATATTAACTTATAAATATAATCATTTTCAAATTTTGGATTTTAAGTTTGGCATCAATCTAAGTAAAGAAGTAGAATTCTTGACTTTCTATTACTTGATACTGTCAACTCGTATTCACCATGGCTTGCGAGTATGAATATGAAGCAATTCAAATTCCATGTTTACAGCAGGAAATAATAAATGTTTTTGTGGCTGGGGATAAACACAGTGGAAAATGTTCTCTTATTAAAATGTTCACAAATTCTGAAATCCATAAAACCACCAACGAGCTAAAGTGTGTCGTAGAATGTTTATATATTTTGGAGTCGAGTACCGCTTTTCTCAGAATCTGGTACGTTCAGAACTTGTATGGTGCCATGGAGGCCCTGAAAGAAATCTGTAATCACCAAAAAAGCGTCATTCTTTTCTGCTATTCCAGAAATTATATCGATACACTTGTGAACCTTTTGGTACAATGGATACCAGAAATAAAGGAGCAGATTGGTACCAGTGTGCCAGGGCTTCTAGTTGAAACTGAAAATAACTTGACAATATCGGAATCGCGGTGTCAATTCTTTGGAATAAAGCATTTCAGCTCGCTTGAAGATGAACCTTCTGTTATGCTCAGATTCCATCTAAATGGATTTCTTCGATGCTCGATTGATGATGTAACATCTGTGGAAAAAGTATTTCGTGCAGCTGTGACTTTTGCATCATGAAAAAAAATATTAAAATATATAGAGCCATTTTTTATTTCAATTTTTTCTCCTAATGGAAGGATTATGTTGAAAGATTCTGGCAAAATTCTGAAGATCGGTATTTAATACATCGATTTCGTACAGAGAACAACACAATAGTAATGTAATAGATTGCAAAAATCCATTTATTTCTCCAGTTTCGAATGTGCCATCGGAAATTTTTCGTAACAGTATTTTTTTAACGAAATTCATTTAAAATCTGTAAATGATTAAATGATCCAAAATTTCACTTAAATGTAAAAGCTTTGAAAATGTATCTCAAAGTAATATTATGATGCGATACCGAATGTGTGTTAATAATGGAGTCCAAAGATTTAGAAACTGTCTTTTTGAATCTGGTATGCAAATATGTAAATTTCAGCGGCTGTTTCGTTTACAGCAAAACCTTGAGAGCGAACATTGTCGGTATGATTTTTTTTCTAAATAAATGTTTCACACTTTCAGTTTATCCATTTGTTTTCATCTTCATTTGAATAGCATTACCATTACGTTAATATTATAAGAAAAGCGTACTAACGTAGCCAAGGCTAAATGACATCGACGACAAAAATAATCTTTCTGACTTTACCTTCAAACTAACAATTAAAAAATAAAATATTTTATCTTGCAGTGTTCCTTAAAAATATAGTATAAAATATCTATATCCCCCCCTTTGTGCCTATTTTTTTCTGCACGATAGAATAAACAATTGCAATGTTAATAATAGTGCTTTATTTTTTGCATAATATTTTTGCACGTTGATACATCTTAAAAGACATGCGTTTTGCTACAAAAAATTTTAATCTTAGATTTCAGAAATGAAGAATTTATTGCCAATCTGAAGCCAGAAGAGACTTAAAATGTGAAAAAAAATTAGAATTTACCCTTTTTTTAGTTATTATTTTCTACAAGGTTTAATATTCCTAACTGACTATTGAATTCTGGTCAGGTGTTCTCAAGTCTGCATTTCCGTATTGAAATTGCAATGATTTAATAAATGCAATGACTATCAAGCGTGTTTATAATTAATTACCTGACAATTAAGTTTTATTTTTACTGATCAAAAGAGGTTTAGTACGCCAGCTCCAGAAGGCATACTAAGACTTAATGAGATATTAAAATAGTAGCAAGGAACGAAGAATAGACACAGGTCTAGGATAACTATATTTAGCCAATACTTTGGACCGTGGTGGTCTAGTGGTAAAATCTCGGCTTCGAAACTAAACCGATTTTTTTTTTTAAATTTTATCTCGTGCATGCTAATTTTAGCATTGAACTTCTGATATGGCATGGGGAATTTAGAAATGTAGATGTCAAATGACGTGTTTTCTCATCGTTTATTTATCTGTTCTGTAAAACCTGATATACTCCTAATATACTTCTTGTGTTGCTTCGGAACGAGTCGTTAATATAGCTAAACTAAGCAGCATTTTACATTAATTAGAGCTCTCTGCTTCCAATTCTAGTATTTATGCTCTATGCAATGCAATGAAATAAAAGTTCCATGCAATAAAAAAGGGGAAGAAGGAATTCGGGATTTACCCGCGAGCTAATATATTAGCTTAAAAGTAAATCAACTGGCTCTTAAGATATGTAACTGGGAAGAAGGTCAATCTACTTTTCAGTATCTTTATATATCTCTTGTCTTAGGGTAGAATGAAAAAAGCATTAGATGCATAATTATTTGGTTAATATCTACCACAATGGCGGTCTACTCCACTGTACTGTCTCTGAAATTGGATACAAAAATGTGAGCAATAATATACTAAAAGTTTCTTAGATATTTTTATGGTCGGCGTTCGTTTTTCGCAGGTCAAAATTTGAATGCCCGTAGTAATAAGTAGTGGGAAGTAAAAATAATTTTTTTATAAATCTTATATTAATGGAATGTGGCCAATTTATCAACCTCCAGACTTTATTAGTCTGCAATTTGAGTGCTGTAAAGTTTCTTCGTTACGTTGGAAATTACTATTAGAATTGCCAATGCATTAAATAAGCTTCTAACCCCCCCCCAAAGGGAAAGCTTTTAATTACGCATACTGTGAAATACGTGTAGGTTTATGGAACTCAGTCAATCTATAAAGCTATATTAACCTTCTAAGTGGAACATTCCTGGATTGCAAGGAATACAAATCATAATGATCCCTATTCCAGGCAACCATGATTTTATTGGTAGAGGGAAATTATTATTCAATCCACAGAATGGGTTGTCCGAACAAGATTTGAGCAAAAACACTTATTTGAACAAATGAAAACTTCTAAATTTTAATTGAGCTACCACTTTTTCCATCGCCTGACAAAGCTTGAATGGCTTAGCGGGCAGATATATCAGTGAAAGAATTAAAATCTCATGATGTTTTGAAAAAAAGTCATTCTTACACAAACGTTTTTGGTTAAAGTTTTCTTATAAACGTGACAAACGAATTTTCTTAGCACGTGGAAACCAACTTTGAAGGCTGAGTTTTGATCCTCTAAAGGTTGGTAATTATGGGAAGATTTATCGCTATGTTACTGATTTATCAAAATTTTCTACATGTTTTTTCTACAAAATTTTCTACGTGCCAAAACCTGAAGTACGACCAATTCGCGAATTGGCTGGCCGATTCGCGAACTGACCAAGACGTTTGGCCAAAGTTCAAAATACTTGCAATTAATATTGTATTTTCTACTTTGGCTGGCCATTTCGCGAAATGGCCGGGAATCCTTGGCCAAAGCCCGATGTGATAATCTATACTTATAAATAAAGCTCAATGTATGTTTGTGCGTGTGTGTGTGTATTGGCGCTCTACAGTCCAAACTGTTTGACACACAGTTATCAAATTTGGCATATATATACCTTGGAGCGATTTTTAAAATTTTTTAATTTGAATTTTAATTAAAAATTAAGTGTAATTTCTGCGTTTTGTCGCTATAATCAGAAAATATTACGGCAAAAAATCAATTTTTGCATCAAATTAAAGCTTTTTTTAATTAAAGCTTAAAATTTAATTTATAAATTATGCTAAAATTTAATCTGCACGATCACGTCAAGTTAAAAAAAATAGCTTTTATCAACGTGTTGCCATCACATTAATAGAAGTTTAAATTAAAAAATAAATCAACTATTATTGCATATTTAATAAACAATATTGTAATTTTCGGCAGGTGTCTGTATAAAATGAAAAAACAAAAAAAGGAAATAAGATATTTTTTGAAAAGTATAAGGAGGAAAAGTTTTCTATGAGCTTTGACAATACCTATATTATTAATTCAATAAAACAATTTAATTTAAGGCAAACATAGTTTAATATACTTAGGATAATCATTCTAAACAGCGACCATCAGCTAATTTGGGGCATACATTTGCTAACAAAATGGTCTAAAGGAACTAAATAATTATATTTAATATAACTTTAGTCAATAAATGCTCCGATGAATCAGGAATTTAAAATTTTTACATAGGTCCTTTGCCGTTTGAATCATATTTAACAAAATATTCTTGAGACACCAATATTTTTAATAAAAATTGTTGAACTCCAACCAACTAAATCAATCACTAAATATGAAGCTCAAAAATATTTTGCAGAAAAAGCTGCTAAGAGAACAAGTTACATTAATTGAAAATTTTAGCGATCATTAATACTGGTGAACCGGCTGGTCGCCAAAGGCGACTAGTGGTAAATAAATTTAATCACATTCATGTATAAAATATAAATAAGGACATGTTGTAGGTGAAATTCCATAGATGGCGCCAACAAAGAAATGTCTTAAAACGATATTAATAACAAAACTATTTGTCCTTCATATTTGTTTTAATTAGCCCTTTTTTTTTTTTTTGCTATTTGCCTTTGCAAAAAATTTCATATTTTTTGAAGCGATATTTCGGGAGACAGTGTGATCTGGGATCTTTAATATTAGGTCCATGGAGCAGAAAAAGACTAAGGATCACCCTTAAAGGTAATTGAAAACTGAATACTCAATTTGCCTTTGTATTCATACACGATACACAACGCCTTTGCTCAAGATATAATTCGTTCATTTTGAAGGGCGCAAATCTAATCTTCATGCTATCACGTTGTTACAGTTTATACGTTCACTGAATAATTTCTATTATGGCTTTAATATGAGAACAGAATAACACGAGATCATATTTTTATATATTACAAACTTATTTTTAACTCAGAGATGTCACTTATATTTGAACTCCTTTCTGAAACAACAGTACACAGAAGTACACATTTTTAAATACTTCATTTTTAACAAGGTGTAAAACAATCTGCTCTTGATTCCTTTCTTCCTACTTTGGCCGACATCCAAGTCATTTCGCGAATTGGCCGTCAAAAGCCCGAAATCAAGAAAAGATCGGACATTGGACTATAAGTTTACAGCAACGTTGGCCAGATCGCGAATTGGACCGGCCAATTCGCGAACTGGCCTATTTTGGGCTTTGGCCGTAACATACATACTATAGAGTTATTCCTTATCATCCATGGCTATATATACAAAGTTCCTGTTTATAAATATAGGGTTATTCAAACAGAACGAACATGTTTAAAATATTTATTTCTATTGAACGGCAATAGATAAAGACAAGTATACGATATATCCCTAGATAATGAGAAGAGTACATCTTTATTATAGGTATTCAACATGAATTCCATTTATTTTGTGACAAACGTCGAATAAAAAGTTCATTTCTTGTAACACTTAAATTATTTAGTCCCTGATTATTTAACTCACTACTATAACTTGAAGAGTAGAAGACAGGGTTTTAAAGCACTTGCCATATGTTGATTGTAGAATTCTAAGCTCACGGCTTTCTCTGTTTGTGGATTTCTTATGATTATGTTCGAAACACTAACGAATTTACTCAATATATTCATCCGACATGCAAGGGTGACTGTTTCTTTTCCGTTTGCATATGCAGCCATCTTCTACAAATTTCTTGAACCAGCCGTAAATATGTTTATGACGAAGCGGCTCTTTGCTGAACTTATAGCAAAATGCAAGCTACAATGCAGCTCTATAAATTTATTCTTTGTATGCTATATCTCACACAAAACTTTTCTTTTTTCTTACGAGCATTCTGCTTTTACTAGGAATATTCGAGTTTAAATAATAAATCTTTAAAAGAAATTTAATTTTCCTCTATCCAGTGAGATATGGTACATGTCTCTCTACCTACTGCCATTCATTGAAAATAAGTATTATAAACCTATTCTTTAATTTAGAATAACCCCGTATATTGCTTTTATTATGTATTAATAGACAGGAATTTGCTAATAGGTTTTAACGAAGCGAATGCAGCGACCCGTCCGATGTATGCGAATGAAGGCAGTTGACTCATCGAATGAATGAAAGTGCTTTGCATTCGGGCGGGTCACTCTCTGTGACCTTCTTCTCCACTTCCGGGAATCCCCGGGCCAGTGCCCTCCGGGCCCCAACCCACTTCGTGAGTCTGAAATCAATACGACGGTCCACTGGTCCGATTTTGAATGGCCTTTCCCTCCACCCCTCTACCCCGTTGCAACAGCTAATTTGTTTATCAAGTAGAAAAGTAGATGCAAAACGTCTTATCTTCTCTAGAGAGTACAACATTGTTTCTTCTTGCTGAACTTTTTCAGTCATTTTCAAGCTATGATTATGAAATGTAAGAAATGTATCGACTTTTCGTTTTTGAAGAACCTGAAAATGTGTTTTAACAGTTATACATCAGTTATGTGTTTTAATAGTCCGACATCAGTTTTGCCAAATCAGAGTTTCGATCAGAGAACGATGTCTTATATATATATTAAATCCTTCCACTAAAACCACTTCGAAAATAATTTCATGTTGAGGTAGTATAATGAAAAAATCCTATTTAGTAGTTGCGCTTAAAAATTCGAAGCAATGTTCAGTTTTATCTTAACCATTTCAGTCCCAAGAAGAATTAGAAAAACCTTGTCAAAAACTTCCATGTGAGGCGATAGCGTTTATTTTATTTAACATCGTTGTTTAACCCTTTGAGCGCCTATTTATTTATTGATTCAATTTGAAACGCATTTCATTTCTTCGATTTATAAAAACAGTATTTTTTTGACGACGTAATAGAGCATCATGTGCTACATTGACCAAACAAACGCGTAATGTTCTAGTACATAGAATGGACTCAAAAAGTTAATATATATCGAAATGCTAAGAAGAGCTACGAAGAAATAAACATCTTTCAAAATGCATCTTACATACTTATAACAGAATCGGGATCGTTGCTATTTGCACATGAAGGTCAAGTTTAACGATAATTATTCCCGACGTGAAATCTGAAGAAAGCATTTTCATAGCATCTCGACTCTATTAAAATGTTCGCAAAAATTGTCAACAGTCGACAAAAATAACCATCTCGTCTTCTATTTTCATAAGAGAAATTAAAGACATCATAGATTTGATTGAAGAACTTAGTGTAAGATATATCGAATTACTATTTTCATACACATAAAAATCTGCGGATCCAGCAACTCTACATATTCTGCAAAAATTAGCATGAAATATCTTCAACTATTTTTGATTTGCATAAAATTCCTATCTAATGATACGCATAAGAGACCTTCGACGGCGAGCAAGGAGAAGACAGTCTTAGAAGGTACTATAGAGGCAAAATGTTAGTGTGTTTATATCCCTCTTTAAAATTAATGCTCATAAAGGGCCTGGGAAAAATGAAATCGTACTTAGAATGCTATTTACTCTCTATAAATAACTGGATACAGACTTTTTGAAATAACTATATAGTTCAAAAGCACAGTACACAAAAGACACAATATCACCAATTAATATTAATAAATATTTGTATTTTTTCTATCAGGCCTTATATTTTTACCAAAGAAAGAAATAAACCATAAGGCATTCATGTGCAAAGTATTTAAACTACTCTAAATAGACTTAATTTATGCGAGATACAACCCAATTGTTACCCAAATGCTTGAGAAATTCTGCCGATCTATTTGATCCACATTTCGGGCAATGTGATTCTGAACTTTTTAAATTTAATCTGCCATGCAAACTGTCTGGCTCTTCTTTTTTAAAAATATTTTTAAAAAATCCTTCCCATTTCAAATTCACTTCTTTTTATTTTCGAAATTCAAAAAACATGACAAAGATGTAGGGAGATGTAGACACGTAACTGTGACTGCGATTCATGAGCGGAAGCCGGAACCAGGTTTAAGAGAAGTTTGATGGACAACGTCACGTTGAGTACTGACCACTGACAATCTCCAACTCATTTTTTTTCTTAAAACAAAGATTGAAGCATTTTTTGAAAAAACTGTAGCTTTTTTTCAAAGTCTCTGGAGTTTGAAAAAATTTACCAGAGGTTGGCAGCGACGGTTTTTGCGCTCCATTTCAAATTCATCTGCAAAAGAATTTCGAGAATATTCTCACTCGCGCTGATGGACAAATATCGTTCTGAATATCGTTCATTTATCGGAAAAAGTTTTCTTTTCCTTTTAAGTATTAGAAATAAATGGATTTCAGTAGAATTTGCGTCGGAACTGACTGATTCCAAGAATTTTAAACATTCTATATCATTTTTTAATGTTACAGAAAAATAGCAGATAATTTTTTCTGCAATAAATGTTTATATATCTTAGATTTGAACTTAATCTCAAGGTTTTCAAATCAATATAATAAGAAATACATAGTTAAACGTATTACTTGCAATTATATTCGTGCTCGTCTTATTTCAGAAGCTGTAACCACAAATCTTTTGGCGTGCGTGTGTGTTTACGAAAGTTTCATAATCAACGAATTTGTACTAACTCTTTGAACATCCGGGATTAAAAACAGCTAACAAACAGCTAACAAACTGAACAAGGATCGACGAATGAATATTTCGAAGAAATAAATCCGTTTTATCATGTCATTGTCTGGCTACACTGATAATGGCTTGAACCAAATTTCAGATATCATTCTTATGAAATTTTACATCATAAATGTTCTTTTTCTGTTTTTCTGCAAAACAAATTTAAAAAAAATAAAGAAACTTATTGTGGCCCTAATATAAAGTCTTTGAAAAATATTTCTTTACGTATAAACACTGGCACATTTCTGAAGTGGAATGCTAAAAAATGCTTTCCTGTGAAGCATCCAGCAAAGCTAATCAAATTATGAAATTAAAAAAGCAGGCATTTAAATATATACTTTTGGTAATAAATTGATTTTCTGCTAAATGTTAGCATTTTACGAGGAATGATATTATTTATTTTTGTGAACTATTTTTGGAGACAGTTTGTAAGGAACTATTTTTGTATAAACTATTTCGAAACCATTAAAAAAAATTTTTTACTCGAAAAATTCACCTTTATTTTAATATTGTCGCATTAAAAATAGACGAATTTAGATCTAGAAAAGTAAATGAAGATAATAGAAAGAATGTTTAACGATGAAGAATTCAAGAAAGATTATTAATAACTCAATTGTTTTATTTTCTCTGCTATCTAATTAGATGGCACCTTCTATACTGGAGACGTTTTACCTTTTTGAATCAACTGATAGCTCATGAAATATCTAATATTTTTATAGATTTCAATAAATTTTTATGCCGAATTATAACATTTATTAATTACTTGAATTTCCATTAGAAACTTAAAAATACGATGATTCGATAACATGAAAAGCATTAAAAAAAAAGGGGTGTTTTTTATTTAAAAATTTTACTTATTGTTTAATCCGAATTTCCTACATTAAGTTAGCATTTTTCATCAATAGCAAATCATTATGCAGCGTTATTAACTCTGTTCTTGGTGTCATTAAAAGTTACATCTTACTTAACCCATAACAAAAAGGCAAATTATCATATTGCCTAATCGAAAGGGAATAAACAATAAATTAGATATTTGCCAATATATCTGTATCTGCTACGAAAACAGCATCACAACTGCAGGCGATAAAGCATAGGATCGTATCTATTCTAGCCCTTATGAAACGTCCGAAGGGTGTAGCGGTGAAAGGTCGCTTCCGGCGCTGCTCTGTCCTTAATGAAACAATTTTTTCTCTCTGTCACGAGCAAACAGTGCCTGGAGTTTCGGGAAAGTGTCACAATGGTTCATTTCACAGAGGTCGAAGCGAAATTCTTAAAGAGCCTCTCTATCTTTCTCTGATGTAACTTTTATGGCTTCAGAAAGAAAGGGGGGGGGGAGTGCACTTTTTGCGTTGAAGAATGAGAGCAGAGAAAGTAGAATTTTTTTCGGCCAATCCCCTTCAGGGGCAACCAATTCTTACAAGATAATGAGGCAAAAATAATTGAATTAGGTAAATGCTGACCACTCCAATCGGATTAAATATTTCAAAAAGATATTTTCGCAAATTATCGGGCACAAATTTTAACTAAAAGTGAAATATCTAAGGAAATTTTTTTAATAATTTATGTAAATAAAAGTGAGTGTGTAAACTATGAAAATCCAAACTGTCAAATAAATGTTTTTTTTAAATTTGATCAAAGAAACAACAAAGCACATAGATGATCTGAGTAATAGGCTTAAGACTATTTATCAAACGCTTCCATTTTTCACTTTCTTTTATATGTAGTATAGAGAAAGTACTGGCATTGTCAAAAAATTCGATCTCGAGATTTTGAAGATTCTCTAAGTTTTAAACTTCATTGAGTTCAAAAAATACATTTTCGAAAATGTTCATTCGTCTGTCTGTGATAAAGATCACTCAAAAACACTTTGAGTTAGACAGATGAAATTTGGTATGCTGTCTTTATACCGAATTTGTAGATTTGTATCGTATATAAGTTAGTTCGATAACGACAAAAGGAACAGGGCTAGTTGGAAGAAATTTGGTATACAAATTTAACATTTATAGAGCAGACTCAGATCAAGTTTTGAGCCAAATCCAACAAGGGGTTGACCGTCTTTCGGTGCGTATTTTTAGAGACCTGTAAACACGGTAACTCAAAAACGCAATGATTTAAATACATGTAATTTGGCATAGGATTTGCTGACTATAAGTGTGGTTTTATATCATTTTTTTTCAATCGATTGGGGTAACGCATCAAAAACATTAATCCGATTTTCAGATACTATTTTCTACATTCTAGGAATTATTCGACTAAAAGCTCACCAAGGATCACACGATAGACTCAGTAAAAATGCTGAATCGACCACAAAGGTTAATATTTCGTAACTATCGTATTGTTCTCTGGGATAACACCTTTTTTGGAAAGTATGCGAGAAAATTTTAGGGAGACCAATTCCGCTATTTTAATTAATAATATACTGTTGCCATACATAAAAAGATACCGGGCCAATGGAGCAAATATTTTAACTGAATCTTACATTAATCATTAAAAATTATTAATATTAGCTTTCTGAAAATATCAATTTTTGATCATATATATATAATGAACGGCAGCCTGTAAGAAGTAGCAAGATCCAAAAATTATTTGGTGCATTTTGAATAAGTTTCCATTTTAAAAAAATGCACAAGTGATTGTATTGAGCTAAAGCAGAGTTCTTAAGAAAATGTCTTTTATATATCTTTTAATATTAATATTGTGATCTTTTATATTAAAACCTGATTAACTAAAATATCACAGAAAAGGATTGACAAGTGCTTGTTTCAAGAAAGTGAACTACGTCAATTTGAAAAGAATATGTTAACAGTTTCATTTGACATTTCAATACGTTATAATTGAAAGTAAAACTTTAGAACAAATCAGATAGAAGTAAATGTGTATCTTCCTTCAGTCTTTTCTCAAACATCTATTCAGAAGACATTTCAATCGATGGCTATAACTATGAATTGCATATGTTTATTTTCTTCCCACCCACTTTTTTCTTGTACACTTAACCATTTTTTTTTTTTTTTTTTTACCTAAAAGAATCTGTTGGTCATAAAAATTTAAAGAATGCTAAAATATTAAGCATTATCTTTTAATCCAGCTCAACTATATGGTATATGCTTCACATTTGAAATTCAGGTACGGTTATTACTTTCATGATGACAAATAACTTATCACTTAACCTGAATGCTATCCAATCCATTCTTTTTTTTTTCCAGTTCAATTTAGTTGAAAAATGATCTATCCGAAATAGAGGATATATAAATATATCCTGTATTTTGGCAAATCATTAAAAAGTTTATTGTCTATGAATGTATTAAACAAAACAATAAGCAAGCACGACCACTTACTTTTTATATTTTCTTCAACAAACTAAGAAAAAAACCTCTATCCAATTAAACAAAGGAATTTATCGATTTAAAATGGTACGCAATTAAATTGAAGGAAACTGAGGAAAAGTAAATATAAAAATCTACTCGCTGAAATGTGTTGAAAAATGTTTTGGAACTCGAAAATATCTGAAAAACCTTCGTATAAATTTAAGCAAAACTGAATTTGGAATCTTATTTTTTTGTATATTTTTTTTCCTTTTATATTTAAAAAAAACCAAGAATGTTATGTGCCCATTCTTTACAAATGCAATTAATAAAATACATTATTTATTTGATATTACTATGCCAAGCAACATAATCACAATCTTTTTAAATCGCATTTTTCTTCATATAAATTACATTTTAATCTGTATACTGAGCCCATAAAAATACCATGCCAGTTTCACACTGTCAATGAAAATTATGCCTTCAGGCTCCACGTGTTGAAACCAAGACAGAAAAGAGAGAACACTGATATTTTTTTAACAAATTAACATGCCACTTATGTCTCTAAGTAAACATGATTATGAAAGCCGGAAACTGGATTGAATAGTAATGATGCATTAAACGCCTATTTTGCGCTTAGAGAAATGATTTATCGTATCCATATTATATATCTTCCGTAATTAAGATAAAATATCTCTACTATTAAGTAAGTAATCCCACTAATGTAAAGGTAATGTTCTAAAACGAGAATAAAATTCGTAAGAAAGTATTCAATGTCTTTTCGCCTCAATAGCCTTGTCGAGCCTATAAAAGCCCTTATTTTTTTTGTCAAACTGTTAATATTTGAAGGTCAGCTAAGAATTAAAATTAAAACGTACTACATTTCATAATGGGAGCGTTTTAACTGTCGACACTTCCAGAATAGGTAACTAAACATGTGATGGAAGTACCGTTATTTCAATTGAAACAAGAATACATATATAAAAACTTTGATTTATATATTCATAATTGAAGCCTTTTAGCTTGCATATCATGCTTCATTGATTTTTTTTAAGAGTATTTAAACGAGTCTAATGAGCGTGGGTGCCATTGACTCTTCTCATTGTGCACCTACTTCCGTCTGGTCGCTGGTACGACAATCGTCAAGGTTAGAGAGTCTTCCGACAAACCTATAATAAACAGTTCATTCTGAATAGGATATTAGATCCATGATTAGAAAATATATCCAAGGGACGTGGTTTCAAAAGCTATGAATAAATTAATATATATATTAATGAGAATGTTAAGCGAAAAAAGCGTTGACCAATAGCAACAAGAAGCAGTGCATGCCTCACCTGATTAGCAATTATCCTGTTACCAAATTATTCACGGTATACTATTAGTTTGTTACCAAGCTTGTGAGTAATTCTGACTTGGTAAGGAAAGAAATGAGTACACAGAAGTTATAGGAAATTAGTTATGAATTATTTAAATAAATAAATAAAAATAATAAATAACTAACAAAGGAACAAGATCAGAATATGAAATATTTAGAGGCTTCTAAGCTCTTTTGAAGTCTACTCCAAGTATTTTACGGAAGAAGCTTTACCTGATCACATTCTAATTTGTTAGGCCTCTCCAGGAAGCATCTTATTGACAATTTTCCAGTGTTATTATTGGACTTCTTCAGGGTGCACAATTTCATAGAATTAAGATAGCTATTTTGTTTTAGGGGATGTGCAACAACAATTATTAAAGAATTTCTTTAAAAAGTATGCGATGTTTGATAACTGTGAGGAAAAGGAATCAATTTATATTTTTGATTCTGGACAGTTGAACGACGAAATGAAGTTGACTTTTTAAG
Source organism: Argiope aurantia (assembly GCA_026543865.1). NCBI lineage: Eukaryota > Metazoa > Arthropoda > Arachnida > Araneae > Araneidae > Argiope > Argiope aurantia. The sequence continues at coordinate 29,793 of JAPMOR010014343.1, forward strand.
GGATTAAAATAACCTTAAGCGTTTCCAGATTCAAATATGAGTAGAAAAAAGCAGTATATAGCAGATGATATTTTAGCAATCTTTCGTGGCTATGATAACGGGTGCCAACCCCAAATTACACATTTTGAAATACAGTTTTTTTTTTCGCAAAACTTTGTTGAAAAAGCAATCTATATAACGTTTCTCTCTTTTCTAATTTCTGGTATAATTAGTGGATTTGAATTTTTCTAAAAGAAATTGAACTTATATTCAATTACGTATTCAAATACGTACTTATATTCAATTTGCTTAACATGAAATTCATATCGTGGTTGCCCATCCCTGAATGCAATATTCAACAAAATTTCAGTTTTTCTGGTATATTATAAAGCAGCAATAGATCTCATGCCGCACTACAGATGTTTTATTCTAATCCCAAAATGAACAAACAAATCAAACATAAGAAAAAAAAAGAGGCAATCATATTGCATAGAAAAACTTATAAAAAATATAGTCAAATTTATAGAACTTATATTAAATGATAGAACATAGAAGAAAACCTTCATACTTTGTGGCACAAAAGGAAAATCGCACACTCCCTACATTCATGTTCCTTCCACCGTCTTTTTTAATGGCAACTATTAAAACATACTATCTTTCACGTTGCTGGAGGATATATTCGAATGAGTGTAATGCTGCATTTGAAACCGAAACATTCTCATCTCGTTTGACGGATGACAAGGCCACACTGATTGAAATAATACCTAAAATTAAACGACCACCTCTTTCGAAGTAAAAGAAAGTGGTTTTCTGGAGGGAGGCCTTGGATATAGCCTGATCTAATGAGAACGAAAATGATACAGACGTCGAAGGTCTCTCCAGTATTAGCTATTTAAATCTTGTGATAACTCGTCTACAGAAGCGGAAATACGGTTGATTCCTGCCTGCGGACCATGCATAATTTTTTTTTATTACACTAAATTGCTCCAATCTAAATTTTGATTAACTTCTTATATAAGGCATTTCTGATAAACATTTTTTTTTTTTGCTATTTACTAACACATGAAAATATTTTAATAAAAAATTAATAAATAAGTGCACTTTCTAACTTGCTAGTACTTGTTTCTAATTTATTTAACCTTAAGTTTAAAGGAAGAGAAGTAATACACTGAAAATGTTTCTTTGGAGGGATGGGAGATGTTTTTAGAATCCAATATCTTCAATTAAGTTTATATTTATTTAATTCTGTTTTAAAACAAAAGGAAAGCCATTTTGCAATGCCTATCATAATTCTGAGCCGTGATCAGATGACGATTACGACACATGAATCGGCATCCTCCTTTCCAAGCTTCCACGCCTCACTAGTTGGAGGACATTTGATTCCTTGTGGAGTTAACTTGGGTCAAGTGCAATTATATTAAGGTTCTTTACTGGTATAAGATTTCGAACATGAAACATTTCAGCCCTAACGCTTAGATCTTGCCGTCAAATTACCGCGGCCTGTGCACATTTAAGCTTTGTCATACTTTGTAAATAAACGGCAAAAAGAAGCTGCTTAACATTATTTTAATGCTTGCCATCTATGGATATTTTATATAGACATAATTTCCATATCAAAATGGGTTTTTATACGGGATTGCGAAAATGACAGTAAATTTCATAATTAAAGTAAATGCCCATGCTGAGACACAGTAAACTAAATTAGCTGAATTCAGTGTCACTTTATTTTTAATACTATTTTCATTCATGAAGGAAGGAAAACATTTCAGCTTTCCTTGTATTGTTTATACTATTTTCATTGACTAAGAAAGTTTATTTAAGAAAATGAACGGGTGAAAGGAAATGAAAAAGTATTTTCCTTCATTCCTACATTTATATAATGTTTCCAAGAGATAGAAAACTTATATAATGATTATAATGGAACACTTTAGAGAAGTGTATGATCATAGTGTATTGAATAATGATTTAAATAATTTCCATTTTGCAGTAGTATTCAAGGGCAGGAATATTTTGAAGCAGAACACGGTAAGCCAAATGAATAGCAGCTGGCACATGTGACCTTAGATACAAAAAGATAAACCACTTTGAGTTACAAAGGATATTTAGATACAAAATCGCGCAATAACTTTAATTGATGCATTGTAAAATGGTCCTTCCTTAAGATTTAATTCAATCGAAACTTTTTCATTTTGTTAGGCAATTTATAATCACATTGATGAAATTATAAAATTCGAATTTCCATTCGTATTATCCCGAAATTCAATCAAAGGCAAGCATCAGTCGAACTTCGTAGTTGGATCAGTTGGTTGTTGTTGTTGAGGGGGGGGGGGGGGGGGGTCAAGAACCGGTACTAACTAAACTGTGCCAGATAAAAACATTAATACAATGAAACAATTATACACCCAAACAACTTTTTAGGGTCCAATTATAGATTTATTGACATTTTATTCTATATCTTTGGTTATAATATTTTTAATAGTTTTAATTCACTATTATTTCCAATTTGACTTAAACTTCAAAAAAAAAAAAAATCGGGATGAAAAAAAAAGAAGTATTTGGACCAACATATCTGCTGAAAATATTCAAATTTGGAGTTGCAAAGCTGACCTCATTAAGACTGAGGGATTCAATTTGTTAGACGAGTTTCTTCGATGAAATTATAAAGCTTTTATGGAATAAACCTTTTTTAAAAAGAAAGTCTTTTAATTTTAATCAGTTACATATATAACTTTTGTAAAAAGGCAGGCGCGAACTTGTGTAATAAAAAATGAATGGGATATTGCTTTATTGACATAAAATTCGAAGCAATATCAGAGCTAATTTCCTATTTGTGATTTGCAAAACTGTTCAGATACAATTAACCCTTAACTGGGGACGTGTGGTCTGTCAGACCGCTAGCGATGAATTTTCGATCACCCCTATTCTATTTTTAGCTCAATTGAATGAATTGACCCAGCAGCTTCCTGTTTTGTGACCTTCAATGCACGTGCACTTTTTCAACCTATTTCAGCAGATGCTTTTGAAAATAATTCATTTATTTCTTCGAGCGCGGTCTCTAAGACCGCATCTCCCTGTTAGTGTCCCAGTGATAAACAAGGCTTAGCAGATGGCGCTAAAACTTGGACCTAGAATAACATCCAGTGTACTGATACTATTATGAAGCAGTGCAGTGCTTTAAATGAAGCAGAAAGGTAGCAGAATGAAGCAGAAAGGTGATAAGGATAATTGTACAGAAGAGTTTTTCGATGAAAGTTCGCATTCAACTGATTCTGATATGTATGCTCAAACATAATTAATTCTTCTAGAGAAAATATTATTTAAATATATAATAGTATTTATATATAAATATACATATATATATATATATATATATATATATATATATATATATATATATATACAGAATTTATAGGTTAATTTTTATACTAGTTCTTAACCTATATGTTTAAAATGCCTTGGAAAGCCGTGCTATAAAGTCACACAAGCCGATAAAAAAAGGGTCAATTTTACCTATTGTCATTTCTTTTATTTTTCATATAATTATTGAATTTTACATTATTTTGTCTTCTATATACCTTCATATACTGCAAAAATAAATATTATTTAAAAAGTAAAAAGTAATATGCTTTTTCAAGAATATTATTTATTGCAGCATGTAATTTGAGAAGAAAATGTACGTTCCAACGCATTTACTTTTTTCAATGATAATATATTTTGAAAAATTTCTAAAACATATCTATATATCAAGGAAAATATCTGCAAAATACATTAGCAGTTTTTCGTACTAATACATTCATTAGAAAATTTAATTTGAGTGTAAATGAAATGCGGTCTCATAGACCGCACCTCCCCACTTAAGTCCTAAAATTTCACCTCCCCAGTTAAGGGTTAAAACATATTTGATTATAAGCTATCTTATTTGTTCCATTTGTTCCTGATATTCAACAGATATGAGCCCGGTTAATTTTTTTTAAATCATCAGCTTCAGTTTAACAATACTAAAATGAAGTTCCAGAGCATTTATTTTGATGGGGATTCTATGCCTATATCTGGGTTGTTTCTAATTTAAGTGAGGCATCGATTGATTTCAGTGTCACCCTCGCTGACTTATGAAATGTGACATTTTTTAAAAATCTAAATAATTAAGTCTGACTTTAAAATACTTCAAAACTTTAATTTTGAATAATTGCAATTTTTTTTTCTCTCTTAAATTGGAAAACTTTGTAACATTTATAACTTAAACACAAGCACCAGGGACCCAATTGATATCTAAGGATCTACAACTAATTCATGATGCTCCAGTAACTACTAATATCATGCATTTATCCTTTACTCTATCCACTGTGTTTTCAGAAGTGTAATGGACAGAGGTGATGGCCATTGTAAAAAAGAACTTTTGGCGAAAAATAAAAAAGCGATTTTTGGATATACATCGGTTATATTCTTCGAATTGACTTTGCTCAGGTGTCCAAAATGCAAATGCAGATATAAAAATAAATGCTTAACTAATGCAAAAGTAAATAACTAAAGGCTAAATATAAAACTAATGCTTAACTATAACTATAAAATAACTAAAGGCTTAACTATTTTGCCATTTAATCAATGAAAATGCTACGATTTAGGCAACCTTTTATTGATGTACAACTTTGGTAATTTTCTTGATGCAGAGAAAGAATGCGTGAGGAATAAGAATGAGTTTAAAGCCAGAGAACAACACAGCAAAGAGGAGGACAGCGAAGATCATCTGTCACTTTCAACTCTTCCTCCCACGTGACCGGTTCCACGTGAGAAGGGGTCAAAGTTCATGGGGTTCGGCCACTTTCTCTAGGTGGCCCACTTTACCTAAGACGGCCCGTTATTCCAAGATTGGGTTTTTCTGCAAATCCTTCGTCATGCAAGTTACCAGTCGCAGTCACGTACAGTAAACCTTTCAAAAAGCATACACGTTAAAAACTATCTATCTTTTTGTATGCTTGTACCATTTGTATGCACACATGCAAAAAGTAGCAGATAAAAAAAATGCTGGCTTTTTTTTTCGTGCTCACTGATTTTTCGAGAATATATGTAAAGCAGTAATTTTTTTCTACTTCGACTAGTCTACAGAAATATTTATTTGTTAAATAACACTTCTCATTGCGAGATAGCCTGCAAAACAGAATTCAATAATCGTTACCAAACTGTTACAACTCCAAGAATTTCTCAAAATGTCACAACCTCCATCTTCACGAATTTTAAAACTTTAATTTAATCTCTGAATAAAATTTCTGTTATGAGACCCTACATTCTTCAAAGACATGATTTCAAAAATTTGGAAAGTCTGAAGCTAGCTGGCATAATCAGATACTTTCAGATACTTTTTTTTTTTTCTTTTCTTCATGAATAGTTGCATCCAGTTTTATTCAGGAGTATGCTGTTTTGTAATTAACTTTAAAAGTTACATATATTAATTTATTTATCAATAACAATTCAAAGTCATTCAGAATATTAATACGAATATTATTATCGAAAAAAATCGAACGACATGTTTTTTGAAGGACAATTCACCCTAATCCTTTTCAAAGTTACTGTTAAATTATGATTAAGAAAAGAAAATTCAAGGGCACTTGAAAAGTGTGAAAAATGTTAAATGATCCAATCAATGAAAAGGAAAATTAAGGATATACTTGCAAAGGCATCTACAACAAAATGCCGGTTTTCTGAGTTATGAAACATATTCTTTGCATTTATCGTTTTTTATATATGTTAAAGCACCATTATAGCGGACCGAAGCTTGCTTTTCCAGTTTTTTTTTTGGATATATTTGTCACAATCAAGTATTTTTTGTGTAATTTCATATATAAGCAATCAGAATAATTATTTAAACATATGAAAAATCGGTTAATTTACTTCAAGACCCTATATTACTAAGAGAAAATTTAAATTGGTGAGTCTGTTGATGTAAAATAATAATAATAATAATAATCCACAGAAAAACAAGATGCTTTACATTGTAATTTATTATTGCTTTTAGAAAATGATATGTATAAACGATAGTATAATGAATCGAAATTTCCTTTCCAGTTTTTGAAAATTTAGTTGTTATTTCGATCAGCCGGAGCTGAAACTGTCAAAGCCAAAATTCAAACAAGGTTGTGCTCATCCGTGCTGTCAGAAATGTATTTTTCCAGAAAATTATTAAAACTTACACATATTGTTTCAGGAATAAAAAAATTGTTTTTAATTAAAATTAATATATTTACGAACTCGATCATTTCAAATTCAGTTTTGTTCTACTTTTTTAAAATTTTGATTTTATGATTAAATGATACATTCAAGAAAGTCTGCTGTTGAACATTTTCAGTTTGTTAATTCTTGAAATTTAGCATGTAAACAGAGAATCGCCAAAACAACCTGAATAAACTCTAACCTTTTGCACTCTGAAAAGTAATCGATGCATAATTATTCACCTAATACAAGGACTTGTTTATTTCTCAAAAGAATAAACATAGTAAAAATTTTGTAAGCTCAACTAACCTGAAAAATTACTTTACATCGTCTTGCCACTCTATAGGTATTTAAACAATTAAAATTAAAAAAATAAATACATAAAAAGTTAAAATGATGCACCGTCTTGAATGATGAGTGAGAGGCACCATCTGAGTGCAAAGGGTTA
>JAPMOR010014343.1:41423-58335 GCA_026543865.1 Argiope aurantia
TTTTTTTTTCGCAACGTCTTTGGTAATATTTAACCGGCGAAGAACAGAAGCATCAATGATCTATTTTGCGCTGCTCAAAAGAAACATTGCCAAAGATTCTGGTTTAGAGATGGCAAGAAATTTCTTGATCATCTCAAAAAGAAGAGACGTATTAGTCAACGTTCTTCACTTTTAGTAGATTAGATATAAAACAAAAGACTTTGTTTAAAATGATGCTTTCTTTTTTTTAATTTAAAATATAAAATACCAAGAACTATCAAGGCGTATTATTTAGGAATATTTGTTTGGAGTGGCTTAGTTTATTTAAATTAATAATAACCGATAACAAGAATGAGTTGAAAGATATTTGGTAAATGTAAATTAATATTTGTAATGTAAAATAGGGTCAAATGTAAAAAAAAAAAAAAATGTTTATAGTTATCAATGTCTGAGTACTAATTTCCTTGAAAAATCAGGTAGATTATGAAACATGTTAATCTGGTTAACATAGTAGATTAAATACGAATTCATAATTAATAAATTAATTATTTAAAATATCACTATGGTAGTAGGATAGTATCATCGCTTATTTTGTTAAAAAGAATAGATGATATACATTTCTTAAACTCAGTGAATATTTAAAGCAGCGCAAATGAGTAATGAAATAACTGAGAAAGAGAATATAGATTTATTTTTTATGTGGAAGTTAGGATCTAACAACCAGCTCACAGAAATATGCAATTCACTGTATATGTGTTCATTGATCAACAGTTCTCGTATTAATGTCATTCAGAAAAATTTCGAAAATGGATATGCATTTCATCAAATATTGAATAAAATGATGTAATGAAGAACCAATCCAAAATACACAATTCGAACAGCAACCGTTTTTGAACGATATTACTGAAAAAATTTAAATATTGAATTTTTGAAGAATTACTTATTGCATTATAATTCGTCTTTAGTGTATTGGCTGAAGTGTATTCACTTTTCCACTGAAAATTGCTAACATTTAGGCACAGTTTGAAAGATTAAATTTGAAATCTCTGAATTGATAGTTGGCACAAAATGGCGCGTTTGCGTCTTGTTAAACTTTAGACAAAATGATGCTTGAAGATTGAAATTAATAAATGAATTATGGTAGGCGTTAATACGAAGCAATTTTGGCACAGTTGCTTTATTGTGTATTAAATGCAAGATATTATGAAAATCCTCTAGCCCGAAATGATTAAAGAGGCAGACACCGCCGGTTAAAAATAAAATTTAGAGCTTTTTTTTTTTTTTTTTTTTTTTTTTTACGAAGTATGGAGAAAATATTGTAACCGTCAAAAATTTCAAAACATAGATTGTAACGAATTTCCCTGAGACCGAAAACAGCATTTATGCCATTATGTCTGTTCGTCCGTCTGTAAGTTTATCTGCGACCAAGAGGAACCAAATACGCTTTGAAGTAGACTAAACTTTGGTATATGGAATTACGACTAAATTCGTAGATTTTTTTGAAAATTTTGTGCGAAATACATTCACAGGAAATTTGTCAGTCTGGCTATTTGAATATAAGTGAACTCGATAATTGCAAAATGCAATGAGAAAGGTAAATAAAATTCCGTTAGAATCTAAAATATAGACACTAAACAGGTATCAAGTTTAGAACTAAAATATAGATATTAATCAAATTTTGAACCAAATCAGTGAAACATTAGACAATTTGTTGATCTGTACTTTTATATAAACTTAATGGCTTAAATCAATTAAATGTTATCTTGTGCGTATATTAGTTTCGTACAGTTGATTATAATTTCCTTTGACATTTTGATATAAACCGGTCTGGAAAAAGTCATCCAAAATACATATTCTCGCAATAGATTCATTAAAAACGCTAGATTCATGTCAGAGATCTATATTTCACAACTGTCATTCACCAATGGCATGCAAGCTATTCGCGGCTTTACCCAGGGTCCACTATTTTATGCGGAGGAAGGGGGATAATATTTTTGCGTACGAGAAAATTTCGAGGCCACTCACAAGATCCATTATTTTATGCGGAGGAAAGGTAGTAAGATTTCTATATGAGAACGTTTCAAGGAGACCATTCCTGTTGGTTTTATTTGATTTCATCTTTGAAAAGTAGAACATTTTAGTTACTGATAAGTAATCACATACTCAATGCATTTAATGATATGATGATTCTGTTTTACTTCATTTCATCTTCTGCATTTCTTTAAAAAATTATTTTATTTTCGCCGGCTGATGTAAAATAAACAATGATGGAGTGGTAAAATATGAATTGCCCTCGATGTCTGAAGGCTGAATGATCAATAACAATCCAGAAATACTGACTGCATCCCTTCTGGGAGGATGATGCGGGCATACCGGCTTGCAGCTCTGAATCCATTCCGGTTCGATCGTCCTTGCTCAGTATTAATGATCATCATCGAAATAGAGGAAGAAAGTCGCTGAACTTAAGTATTCAATATCCTTATCGGCCTTGAACAGGGAGGAAGTCCGATTGAACGTGATTTGAATGATTTGAGGAATGATAAATCAAACAGTGAATACATCACGTCCTTTAATCGTCATTTCGTCAAATGATCGAAGTAGCTAAAAAGTGCTTATTAGAGTTAAAATTTCAAAAGTGTGGTGATATATAATTTTGGAAATCATTGTCATTAGATATTTTGAGGAATTATATATTTATGAGGGAAAAAAACTTACGAAATTATGGAGATATGTTTTCCAGGTCTTATCTGTATAACGGCATTTGGATTAGTTGAGTTTCTTTCTCTTGGATATATATCAAATCACGTTAAATTGTAGGAAATACATACTAATTGAAATTATTTTTTATGAAAATCGTGCTTTTTGAAAAATTAACATCTCTTTACCTCATAGAAATATAGTAGTTGTATTACAAATTCTATGAAATGATATTCTTTAATTCTATTTTCAATGATAATATATATTTTTGATTCGTTTTTTCTATGAATACGAAATGTGTCTTTCAAGATTTTACTTTAAGTTCGGGAATTTATTACCTAAATTTTTAAGACGGCCTCGGTGGCCTAGTGATAAGGTGCCAGCTTAGAAGCCAAGAGGTGTCAAGTTCGAGGCCCGATTCCACCGAAGAACTGTTGTATAAGCGCGTTAAATCCTCAGGAGTCAAATGTTCTGCTAGTGGTGTAGTGCGGATATGTGGAGAGAGGGGGTTCCAGCTCAGTTGTCATTCTCGTCCTGACCATGGTTCAAAATTACGAGGTCCGTCCCAAAACAGCTTAGTGTTGCTTCAAAAAAATGGGACTTTAATATAACTAAACTAATCCAATTTTTACATTTGACCATCATGGAATGTTTTTTTAAACAGCAAATAAAATTCTGCATGGATTAACCTATCAGGAACGGAGAGTCAGAAAAGCTCGGAAATCGTACCAGATGATAAAAGACTATTAGTAAAGGAGAGTTGTATGAGTGTAAATTGGGTATAGAATACACAAGAAGTGAAAAGATAGTACTTTGTAGGTCTGAATAATGCGATTATTTGATTGGAAAATTGTTTAGATTTTAAATATTGTAACTTTCAGCCAATGAAGAGAAAACAATACTATTTTGAGGAGGAAAATATAATTTTAAAGAATTTTTTGAAGATAACTGCGTAAAAAACGATGATTTAAAAATAACATTTAAAATTCAAAAACATTGATACAATTTTTTAATACTGATTAAAAAGTACTTGCTGTGTTTTAATATTCTTAACAAAATGAATATAATAATAAGAATTAATAAAATGTAAAAAAGCGCATTTGCTAAAGAATTTGAGCTTTAAAAAAAAAAACTGAATAAAAGTAATAAAATGACAATGCATTATGGTTTATCTTCCCTATAGTTAGAAACTACTTTTCAAGCATATAAAAAAATAAATAAATAAAAATTCCACCGGAAATTATTATTTCATATAAGTAAGTAATTTAGTAATTCCGCCAGACCTAAAACTTCTCAACAAACCTGCTATTAACTACAGCAAATTTGTTATAATGAATGCTACTAATTTTATTGTTATTTTACACGATGCAGTTTTGGTTAAAGTAAAACTATTGTTCCAGTCTTTTTTCTACAGCAAGTCTGGACATTGGAAATGAGATAATGGAGTAATGTTATATAATGAAGAAATAAGTTTGCATCACATCACGCTTTAGACAACAATTCAATCACCCTGAACTGACACTTCCCGCCGGCTGGTAAATAAAGGTATTGTCCAGCTCTGTCCTCACATAAAACAAAACTGAATTTTGACTGAATTATGATTGTTTTGAAGTCTGCTAAGCGCGTTTGGTACTTTTTTTAATAATCGTTTTGACACGTTCGCCATCCTTTAACAAGACGGTTTTATTTTACTGCCAGACAAGAGGTAAGATTAAACTTGACTTGTGACGACTCTGGAACGATTTTTCATTAGTCGTGCTAACGTACAGTTCGAAAATAAATAAAAAACACGCATTATGAGAAGCTTTCCATTGTGTTGTTGTTTAACAATTCAAAATCGTTTTTAATTTGTGTCACTCAGATCCATTCAAAATAGTACAAGGTAAAAGTTCACCAAATATGATAGAGGAATTGAATAGACTAGTTTTGAAAAGGCAATCGTCGTGGATAAGGCAAGAATCTAAAGCTTTAAAAAATTAATAATAGTGTCATTAAAGATCGGTTTATGTATTTGAAATAATAATAATAGAAATTTACATTTTCTATATCACCAATACTTTTTTCTCTGTTGACTGCTAATCATTCTGATAAGGTTCTTTGGAAATTTATGCAATCATTTTATTTAGCATTTCACCTACGTCATGGAATCATGCATAAAAACCTTTTTCTAATGAATTTTTAAAATTTCAGTGAATTCTTGAAATTGCGTTCAGGTTAGAAGAAAATAGTTGAAAATTACTGAAATTGCATTTTTGACGAAAAGGTTTGATAATACTAAATTATTGGACATGTTATCAGTTTTCGAACTGACAGAACTTTTGATATTACTTCTTTATTTGAATAGTCTTTTAAATTAACTCGAATTAAATCATGAATTTTATAACAATTAGTTTCGATATTTAATAAAGAACAGACTTCATTTTCATGTTTATGTTTTTTATTTATTGCAAAATGATCGAATACAGCATTCTGTTGAAAATGATTCAACAGAGACTCGTGACTTTTTTTTTTTTACTTGCATGTCTTGTCTATTTATGAATATGCGATAAGTATTATCTCAAGTCTTAATATCAAAGATTAAATTGTTATTCTGTGGGCTATAAATATATGTCACTAAAAATTGTGATAAATTTACTCCAGAAGGGCGTTAACCTTGAAGCAGTCAACTTTAATCAACAATAACATTCTTATTCTTTAAAAAAATAAGGAAAGTACAGGAAAAACAAGTACACTTTTTCTTAAAAATTACCATGACAAACAGAAATGAAAAATGATTAAGTTGAAATAACACAGAAAGGTTGAACTTTGATCTCACGGTGGCATAGTTCTGGCTTCATGACAGATAGGACTTTGCAAGACACAGAATTTAAGTGTATGATAATCAACTTGTTATGCGGTAAATTAATTTTCCAAGGATACTGTATAACTGCTACAAAGCTTTACTGTAAGAAGACTTTGAGAATTTGATTGTCATTTTGTTGCTTTTGAAGTAAAAGGACATCAATTATTTGTAATTTGTATGCTGTAATTTGCCACTCAATCCTATTAGGAATAAATGAATATTTCATAATTGTGAATTATTTGAGATAAGAAATTTCAACGATAAGAATTAGATTTTCCAGTTATGGCTACATTTGTTAATCATTTCAATTATTTCCAGCAGCTACAATATTTTTTAAAATATTAAAATTAGAAAAGGACAAATTAAAAACATAAATAACAAATTAAAAAATAAATAATAATTATCATTGTTAGACTATGTTTAGGATTAAGTGCTTTTAAAAATTAAAAAACAAAAAAAAACTATTATTTATTATAAGATTTTCTTGTTATAAGATTTGGAAACGGAAATATTTTGATATAACTATTTGTTGCTTTATTTATATTTATATCCATATCAATATTTAAATAAATGGAATCGATAAATTTCAACACTTCTTTTTATCAAATTTGTGTGCTCTATGTTGTCGTTTTTTATTTGATGGCTTGCAAGAACTAAATAATCCTAAACTAAGATTTCCTAAATTTTTATACTTATAAATAGATTATCAGACAAAAAGAAAATTGCATAAATAAGCACACAATATTAATTAAAAACAGTTATTTGATAATTTGAACAAAAATATTTTAAATAAAGTTGATCTTCTTACTAATATTAAAGATTAAGAAATTTGACTAAAATATTTATTGTCAAACATTGTTATAAAACATTTTACGATTCCTGTACAAAATGATAATGACAATTGCCAAGATCAAATTATTTGATTGAATACATATTATAGCTATTTTCATTAGTTTTCTTACAATATAAATAATTATATTTATCTTTTGTAACACGCACAAGAAAAAAGAAAAAAAAAATGGACGGCGTTTCAAAATTTTCTGTTTCAAAAAGTCTATATAGCATTTTTAAGATAAAGGTAAACCGTGCTTATAATTTTTTTTTGTCATATATGAATATTATTTTCCCCTACTTGCCTAAGCGTGATATTATAAGCTCAATGCATAGATGAATCTTATAAAAAATGGAATATTCTTTTATCTTTTATTACAGCGGAAAATTAAAATAATTGGTTTTCACACACGATATACAAAAAGCGAAATCTTTTGCAATAAAAGGAGAGGGGGTGTTGTAATGATGATCTATCTGTAGCCTGGCTCTGAAAAATGTTATAAGAACTCAATGATGAATCTCTTTTGATAAGCTAGGTAACGGATGTGAATGATAGTTTACGAAGTCTGGTCTCCTTCATAATGCACATAATCTCCTTCATAGCACACAGTGTAATGCATATCAGTAATGGAAATAAGCAAAAAAAAAAAAAAAAAAAAAAAAAGCATAAAAATTTAACCCACACGTATTTATTAGTATCCTATTATTTCATCCACATCTTTTTATTTCATACTTTTATCTATCTCAATAAAAGTACTCGTTTAATGAAGATCGACAATTTTTAGCCGCATTACAGTTAGCAAATATAAAAACTATCAGTAAATGAATAAATTATTTATAGCAGCTAATTAACCGATGCAATATAAACAAACAGATAAATTGCTGGAAGATTTTTAAATTGCAAAATATAATATTACCGCATTTGAAAAGAGGCAGACGACTATCTATGGCCGAATGGTCATACCACTGGTCTCATAATCAAGAGATCGTAAGTTCGAATCCCGCTTGAGACAATGCGATTCATAGTATATGTAAATATTTAATTCCTTTATTTCATGTTCTAGAAGAGTCTGGACCTTTTATAATTAGTTTACCAGATAAATGTTCTGGACTTTTCTTACTGTCTCTAGAAAAGCATTCTCGAACTTTACCTGCTAGTATAAAAGCAGAAGATCTGTCAGTTACTGTGTTCAGAGTTGAGTTAATAAATTGGCTTAGCTCTACTTCTTGTGTGTGTCATTGAGTTCCATACTAACGAACCTACGTGACAATATGACTAATTAATAAAATCGTTCACCTTAACTAAATGGAATTATACAGCGAGAATCATTGCCAAAATACACATTCGGATCATGATTTTTTGTTAAATATTACATAAAACCTTCGAATGCCTTTTTTCCCTCTTAGTTAACTGTTGTATCGTAAGCAATGAATTGCACGGCTAGTTTGATTTTGTACAACGAACCGCAAATGATCATATACATTATAATAGCGCATAGAAATCTATAAAATAGTTAATAATTCGCAGTCATTCGTGAATCAATTGCTTGGTAAAGAAAAGAGAAGAGACTTACTGAGTATGACAGCTCCGACAAATAAGCTGATAGTGACACTGATGAATGTTGAAAATTTCTGGAAAAAAAAGACATTAAATATTATTATTGAAAAAAAAAATAAAGGACTCGAACACAAAGATGGAATAAAATGAATGATAACTCGAAGTTATTTCAGCAGACACTTCTAAATAAAAAAAAAACGATTCTAAACTATTTAAGAAATTAATTACTGCATAAGTCTTTCAAACATAACTGTACACTAACAAACTTCTATATCACAAACATATAGTATTTGTAATAAAAGTTAATTTAAACGGAAAGAAATTAAAACCTAATGTATAATAATTTTAAAAAATAATGTTCGTTTTTTTCTTCTTTCTGAATAGCTATTGACATGAAATTAATAAACAGAATAAGTAATATAATTAATCAAATAATAAAATTAATCAAATGTGACCGTGAAATTTTTTTACGATTTTTGAAGTTTGTCTGTGAAAAATTTAACTTGGTAATTCAGTTTCAAATATACATAAACTGAAATTAATTTATCAGTCATTCTTTTAAAATCTTCATATCTTTTATTCATATCTTTTAAAATCTTTCGTATAAAGCACATTTGTAAATAATATGTATAAACTACTTGTATGAGGAAAAATTTATAAAATCTCAATATATATGATAATTAAGTATGCAGAGTAATATAAGTTACCAGCCTACTTGCATATTTAATGCTATTCTAAGAAATCAAATCACGAAGCAAAGTAGTAATAAAATTATATCACTTTACAGGGAAAAATGTAGATAAAGAATACTTAAATTCAGCATGGAATTCACAGGGGACCAATTACAAATTTATAAAGGAGCCATTTTCCAAGAAAAATTTCATACGTGATATATTTGGTATGTTAAAAAATAAATTCAGCCTAAAACGTTTCTGAAATAAATACATTTTCCGCAACCTATTTCTTTTCATTTGAGAATTAAAAATATTTAATAGTTGCATGGGTTAATAAAAAGATATTCGATAAAGATTACGAATACATATAAATTCACATTAGCAGCACCATATACTGATATCTTTAAAGTAATTTTCATTGCATATTTATTTTTTATTTAAATATTGAAACAAATTACTGCTTGATTGAGTAAGTTGATTTCTTTAGAGGTAAAATAAACGGAGAAAAGTTTTAAATTATGTATTACTAGCCACTTTTAGCTTGGCCGGGATTAATGCTCGTTAAAATTTTCAATTACATATTTTATGTAGAGTGATCTCTTAATGGCTTCCTTCTTCAGCAAAATATTTTTAAACTTCAAATTTTGATGGTTCATTATAAAAGCCTTTCACCCTTCTCTTAATTGTAATATGTATCTCTCTAACTTTTAATCAGTTCCCTTAAATTTTGAATTTTACAATGAAGTGGAAGTCCGAAGTCCGAAGCGGAAGTCTGATTAATAATAAAAAAAAAACTTTCTCGTTAAAACCAAACATGCTTTTTGAAAATACGAGAACAGAAATCAGAATCGTTCAGTATCGAGGTCTTATGTACAATACAGAATATTTTTTTTATATAATTTATGCAATACTTCAAAAATTAATTCAATAAAAAATGTTCCTATTATAAAGTCCAGATTTTAGTTTTACTTTCAAAAGGATTTCAGTGATGTAAATAATAATGTTTCATTTTTTCAATTAAAAAATATACCTTTGAAAAGATTATGAAGACTAAATTTTAAAAGTCCATATATATCTTTTTAATAAATATCAACTTTTATATTTATTTCGTACAGATACGCACTGAAAATTACACTTTTCTACAACTAGTTTTCAGTAAGAGTTAACTTAATTCTTGAAGTTGAGCTAAAATTAATTTTTCCAATGCGCGCGTAGCCTGCTCATGCAGATTAAATCTTATTTTATGTGAAATAAATTGCTAGAGAATATTTTAAATTATTTTTAATTGATTAAAAACAGAAATTCAATTTACATGTGAAAGAATTAATCTCATTAAAAAGATAATTTATTTTTGAATTTTAAGATAATTTAAAAATTGCTTTTGTACTGTAAATTGTCGGACGCTATTGTGGATAGAACCAAAATTTCCTTTAATTTTTAACTAATTAAAATTCTAACTGAAGTTTAAAAAATGCTCTAAAAGGCCATTCCCATGCGTGGAAGTATACATATGCGAAGTCTGGTAACTCTAAGTCAAATGATTTAACCTAGAACGTCAAAATAAGTACATTCATCTATACTTATAATAAAGCTCAATGTGTGTGTGTGTGTGTTGGCGCTCTACAGACCAGACCATTCAACCTACAGCTACCAAATTTGGCACGTGTATACCTTGGAGGCCGGGAATGTGCACCTGGGGGTTATTTTTTCGAATTTTTAACTAGAATTTTATTTATTTAAAAATTAATCGAAATTTTGACGTGTTTCTGCTATAACTGCCGAAAATATTACCGCACAAAAAAGATTTTTACATGACGTTAAAGATAAAAAATTTATCTTTTAAATGATACCAATGTTTTAACCTTGCAATTAAATTTCTAATTTTAATGAATTTTTAAATAAATATTTTAACTATGTTTTTCAATAATTTTTTTCGACAAAAATAAAAATGAGGATTAAGCACGTTTCGCATTCCTGAGAAAAAAATAGCTTTTTTCAAAGTGTTGCCATCACATTGATTAAAGCTCTAACTGAAAATAAATTAAATCTTTTTGGAAATGAAATCTGCAAAAATATAATTTTCGCCACGTGTCTGTAGGAAATGAAACAAATATGAAATATTATTTTTTCTAAAAAATAAATTCAAGAAAAATTATTTTATGATCTTTTACACTTTCTATACAGGGTGTTTATTCAGTCCCGGATCCATTTTGATATTTAATGACACATAAAATAATGAAGATGTAAACAAACTTATGGCATTTATTGATGGAATAACTCATATATTTTCCTTTTCAGGTTTGAATATTTTTACTTTTGTAAATATCGTCTGCGCGTGTTTTTAATTTCAGATAATTCCATTTTCCAGTCTAAATATCTGTACTTTTCTAAATATCGTCTGCTTATTAATGGCATTTTTCTCTCTTTTGTTTTTGGCAACTATTGAAATGTTATGTTTACTTTTGATGTATTGATTCTATGTAGTACTTTTGTATGTGATGTTTTATTCGATCGGATATTAAGGAGAATGCATACACCACAAGAGAAAGCACAGATTTTATGGTGGTCATAGAGTTAATTTCCAATCAACTAAATCACTGACTTTTAAGAGTTAATTTCAAATCACTTAAACTGACTGATTTATGAAGATTTGAATATCACTATTCAATAAAAAAAGGATAATTTTAGATTTTCCATCGATCGTTTCAAAGAAAATACGCCAATACGGTTTCTCAAGATTAATTGGCCTAAGATTATGAAAATGGTGAGTTTTTCTAAATTCTTAACATTTAAAACTTCATAAATAAGTCTTAGTTGATCGTGGAAAATAGAAACATTCATTCATTTATTTAAAATTTGGTGTGTCCAGAATATTTATCAGAATATGATACCTTACTGCATTAAATTTAGACTTCATAATTTTTGAAATATATTTATAAGCAGGAACAAAATATTATTATTGATTTCATTTCAATCCTTTTGAAAGCAAAACTAAAAACTGAATTTTATACTGAATCTCAGAAATTTTTGTTGAATTATTGTTTGAGATATTACATAAACTATGAAAAATATTTTGTAGTTAACATAAGACTTAAATACCGAGCGATTCTGCTTGCAATACTCATATTCAATAATAATAATAATTAATAAATAACAATAAAGATGATAAATAAAATAAAACGCTTGGTTTTATTAAAAAATATCTTAATATTAATTGCAATTTCGTCATTTACATTTTTAATTAAAGTTGAAGTTTTACCGGAAATGGCAACAAATTACCAAAATATATATAGTAAATTGAACGAAACGATCTAAACAATATAAGTTTGGTATGACTATCAAAATTTGAAGATTAAAAATGTTTTGTTTGAGAATCCTTTAAGAGACCAGTTACTTAAAATATTTAATTGAAAATTGTAGCGAGCGGTAATACTGGCGAACCGGCTGGTCGCCAAAGGCGGCTAGTCTTTATTATAAGTAAAAACAACCATTTATATTTCAGTATTGTCCTTTCATTTAGAGTAAGTCAAATTCTGGTATTTCCTGGTACAAATATCCTAATGTGTATTTATTATGTAGAATTTTGAAACAAGGCGCTATTTTCAAATCAGAAAGGAAATTCTTAAAATTAGAAAAAGAATTAGAGGCGTAAAACATATTTATATAAATCTTGTTTTATAAAGCAGTCTCGAATGTATGAAAATGCATGCAATGCATAAAAATTCGAAATTATATTAATAATTTTTTCTGCTTCTCATGAAAATACAATTATCGGTTTGTTCGAATTAAAAGTTCCAATTCTAATAACTTTCAAATAATTATCAGTATCTGAAGCCCATTTCAATTTCAAAGTTGTGTGTAGCATAGAAAATAAAAGAATATGTAGAAACAAATTTCGTTTGCTTTTTATTGTAAAATTTCATTATCTTCAACAAACTTAGGTCATATGCTAATTTAATTTAATTTTAATTTTCAGAAAATAATCCATTCTACTTTAAATTTTAATCAAAACATTATTATTTCTTAATGGAATCACTTTTAATCATTCTTTCTTAATAACTACCATTTAATCAATATTTAATTAAGGTGAAACTTCAATTACATTGAATATTTTTCATTTTCCGGTTCACTTAAAAATTAATGAATAAAACATACGAAAGAATGACAGATGCAAGCTCATATTTTTAATTTCTTGTAGACATAAATGAAAAGTTTTGTCAATGAGATCCATAATATGCTATTAAACATATAATTATTCTAAAATCAAAGGTTTTGACCAATTCTTTTGCAAATTTATATTAAAAATATAATTCAAAAATAGCCTGTGATATTAAAAATACAAATCATTTAAAAGATTTCTAATATAGGAACCAAAGAAAAAAACTAATTTAAACAAACAAACAAACAAAAAATATAATAAAACTACAAAAAACTTTAAAGCAAATCGTGAAAACCAAGTTTTAATTTTGAAGCGAACAAAGAAAGCCAAGTATAATTCTTCAATAAAATTATAAACATTTGCAATAAAAATGGCAAAAATCCTATATTTTAATGCTGAAGATTTTGTATTTCTTTCCCAAGTTGAAATTCTAATAAAAAAATAATAGAAGAAAAATAATATAACCTGATGTTAAAAATCAAATTCAGAAATAGCCTCTGGTTTTAAAAATATCAATCATTTAAGAGATTTCTATTGTAGAAATCAAAGAAAAAAATTAATTTAAACAAAACAAAAGCAAAATAATATAATAAAACTATAAAAATTTAAAAGCTCATTGTGAAAACCAAGTTATAAATTTAACGCAAACAATAAAAACCCAACTATATTTTCTCACTTAAATTCAAAAAATTTTCTTTAAAGAATGCAAATATTCTATCTTTTAATACTGAAGTTTTTGTGTTTCTTTTCCGTGCTGTAATTCAAATAAAAAAATAAAAGGAGAAAAATCCTACTAGCTTAATTTTTTAAGAATTACGAAATTCTTATGATATGCTTTTGATTTACTTTGGAATTGAAAGTAATCATTAAAACTGTTGAATTACAAAATGCCATTCTATCGTTCATTTAAAATTTTTAAAGAAATGTTAAAAAAATAAGTTTTATGACTAGAAAACGAAAACTTAGTAAATCAAAGCAGAAATGGCAAGGACTCATTTAATCCAAAATCTCTTATTTCGCCATTCGAGTAAAGGTCATTTAAAACTTCGAAACTCAAGCATGGTCATTTTCAATTAGAGTTACTAAAGCTCGAGTTTGGCCGACATTGCAAAATCAAAAGTTTTAAATGATGACCTTGGATGGCCCACACGAATGGGCTTGGAGAGCGTTGCGAATGAAAATATTACTAGACTCTTACACAATGTTTTCTCTTCCATAACATTCCGCACTTAAAATCCCATTAAATGCTGTTGCTTCGAGTATTTTGCCAGCAGCAAGTAACAATTGCGAAATGTCATCGATATTCGGAGTAGCTGTTTTTTTTTTTTTTTTTTTCTTTTTCTCTCTAAGAAGAACTTCATACCTTCGGTGAGACAGCGAAAAAGAATTTTGATTAGTATATATCCTACAAAAAAATATTGTTGGTAAATTACCGATATACAATTCCGAATTTATAAGAAATCATATGACCAGAGGTTTGTTGACCTTTGATGACAACGTGTAAGAGATTATTTTCAATAATTATGTTTATAAATATGCATCTCCTTCCTTACAAGTTTATTCATGAATAAAAGATAATTATATGTTTGTCATATTTAAAAATTATGTAGATTTTTAAACGTAAAATTATGTAGATTTATGTAGACGTAGATATGTAGTTATTTGGCATTTGATTGAATTTTTGAAAGTCCTTTCATTCGATATTTTTTTAATTTTCCACATAAATAGTTTATTTTTTTAAATTATATTTTTAAAATGTTTGTGAAAATGATGTACAAATTATTTTATTAAGAGTATAAACTATATCATTATGTGTCATTACAAGCTCGAAAAGGAAGCAAGAAAATAGGCAAATAAAAGTTTGTATAGTAAATTCGGCTGTTGAAACCTATCTAAATTCATAAAAAAAAGTCATTAAATTGATTTTTAAAAATATGGCATGAAAGTACTAATTTAAAATAATTATTTTATAGCTTGAAGGCAATAACTAAAAAAGAAAATATCAATAAATCACTATCCTAAGAATTTGAAGGTTTTTTTTAAAGATATTATTCACTTTTTAAGAATGTACGAATAATTAATTGCAAAGAAGTAATATTTTGGGCTGAAATATTCACGAATAAGAAAAATTTCCAATCAAAACAAATATAATTTTTTCCATTTCAGTTCAC
The DNA here is from genome assembly GCA_026543865.1 of Argiope aurantia. Lineage (NCBI taxonomy): Eukaryota > Metazoa > Arthropoda > Arachnida > Araneae > Araneidae > Argiope > Argiope aurantia. The sequence continues at coordinate 56,335 of JAPMOR010014343.1, forward strand.
AAAAAAAAAAGTTTATTCTTATTTATGGAATAAGAGTAGTTGCAATAAAAGTCTTAAATTTTATCTTCAATAAAATGTCATATTAAAAAAAATTATCAAACAAGACAAAATAAGTTTCTAAAATTAATTTTTCAAATTTATATTCTAATTTCCATCACGCGTAATTGGGATATTATTGCAATAAAATAAGTTTGTTTGCTAACTAATGGTATCAAAAAGCCAAATTTTGGATCTTTCCATAATCTTATATGAAGCAAAATTTGGATCTTTTTTTATTTATATCCATATTCTTAAAAATTGTTTTTTCACTTTATATAAGATTGAGAATCCATTCGTTAGTTTATAAGAAGATGATGTGACCAAGTAAAACTTGGATTTTATAAGTGAGTATTTGTAAATCTATAACATTTATGAGACAATTCGTAAAGGATAAATATTTACTGCTCTTCTAGATTTTCCTCTTTTCTCAAATTTCTATTGGAATATTTAAGAAACGCTATAATATATTACTACTATTTATTTCAAAAGTTTCCTGTTAAAATGGAAACTTGAAAGTGAATATCAAGATTCACCATACGATCTCAGCAAAGATGTTATAACTCGCAATAAAACTCATTCGAACACAACACTCCAGAAAAGAAAAGAAAAAAAATAGCAATAATACGATTTATATAGTTTTTTTATATGGAATATAGTATAATATCAATATAGTTTTTTATGTTGCTTTCATTAAAAAAAATTCAGTGAAGCCATTCAAGTATGAAATGTCAAACTTGCTGCTTCATTTTAATTGACAATTCATAAAAAATAACGATTGACCTGACTTTTTCCCATCACTTCGATGTGTTTGCGTACGAACATGAAATAATCGATTCTACAAGTTCTCGTGAGATATTGTTTGACATTCCTTGCTTGTTTCCTAACACATTTTCAATCAAGAAACAGGACTTTGAGGAAGTAATCATCATACCATGTGAATCTTTCCATTACCTAAACCAATATCGACTTTATAATGGACTCGTTTGACCAGTCGAGTCAGCGGAACATTTCTGCAAGCGCACTTATGTTAACCTTAAAAAGCTTCTAAAACTAAGTAGAAGAGAGCATTGAAAGGAAAGGAAAGGAAATTTATTACTGATACCATGCAAGTTAACTTTTTTGATATTCGATATGTCATTTTTAATTTCGTTTAGAAAGAGAAACTAAATTCGTTTACAACTGAAATTGCGTATTTAATAAAGGTTATTTTTTTTTCCCAACATCTGAATAAAGTGGTTTCCAAATATGGAGACACGGTTATATAAAATTGAAAATCTGTTAGTAATTTCACATTTTTTTTTTTTGCTACTTTGTATAATAAATGCAATTGAATACCTTATAAGTTTTAATTTTTTAGCTTAATTTTTTAATTGAATCATAGAGCTGAGCACAAAATATTAAAAATTGTTAGTTCAATGAAAATTTCTAAACATAGCCTTAAAAAGCTTAAAATTTTAACAAAATTTTAGAATCTATCTAGTTTAAATTTCTCAATATAACAATAGTTTATAAAACAATGACAAAACTCTTAATGTAGTTAATTGAATCTTAAATTGAAATATATAGCATTGCTTCAATTCTAAAAAGGACATTTTCTCTCATTGTCGGAAAATTTTTTTATAAAATTAATTTATACAGCAGAAAGTTGAAGAACAAACTATTAAAAAACGATTTATTATACGAAAACAAATTTTATGTAGAGTCTGTATATATAGATATAACATTCATTGATGATATAAGTGTGTTTTGTAACTATTTTTATTCTTTATAATTTTAGAGAAATGGTCCAATTTTTATCTAATATCAACATTCTTTGCCAAAGCCATGGAGGAAGACAGAAAGCAGGACAAGCATTTTGAACTTATATAACTTCAGAAAAGAATTTGTTGACAAAGAATTTTGATCACTGTGCAAAAGCAATAGCCCGCGTAACTTAAAAGAAGACAGAACTCACTTATATAA
>JAPMOR010014343.1:64036-79193 GCA_026543865.1 Argiope aurantia
TATTTTTAATTTTATTTTTATATTTTATATTTATTTTTATATTTTTTTACTTTTTATTTTTTAAATTTTATTTTGATATATTTTAATTGATAGTAACTTTGTACTAGATTAATGAGTACGCAAAGATTGCCAAACAGATTCTTTAAAATAAAAAAAGACTATTTTATTATTCTAAACTAGCTATCCTATGCAACCAGTTGATTCAAAAAGAATGTTGACTATATCAAATTACACAAAAATATGCTATAGAAAAGATTTAATGGATATGATTCCTTCATTAAAGTATTTTTAAGTATCGAATTATGATAGACATTATTTTATTAACCTTACACCTGTTCTGTGCATTTTATAAATGAATTTAAATCTCATGATATTGTTACCTGATAGTGCATTTAAAAAAGCAATCTATCAGGTAATCTATCTTTTAATTGGTGGCATTGGAACTTCATTTTCTTATTCCATGTGTAAACTGCATAAATAATTTAATAGAATCTTTCTTTCCTAGTTTTCATCAATAGAAAAAAAAACATACTATTGAAATTTTGTTGAAACAATAGAAATGATTTGAATTTCTTTACAACAATGAAAAGTATAACTGAAAATTATATAAAAACTATTTTTAAAAACTGTTAAAATCTTTTTAATTTTAAAATTGTGGCGGAATAATTTTTATGCTGTAATAATACCGAAAGTTATCACAGAAAAACGTCAAAATCTTGTACTACTTATTTTTAATAAATTAAAATTCTAATTAAAATTTCAAAAAGAACATCTTCTAAGTTTACAAAGCTTACATTTTACAAAGTTTAATTTTTGCCAAATTTGGGCGCTGCAAGTCAAGTGTTTAACATGAACAGAAAAGTACATTGTTTTCTTCCTTTATTATAAATAGACAAAATGTTATATTTTTAGTTACTTATAAACTTCGATAATCATCGGCATCTTAAGTGTTACTTACTTACATCTATTATTAAATAAGAGGTCAGAACTAGTTTTAACTTTTCTTCTCTTTCTTGATTAGGTAAAACCCATTTGTTCTTTGGTTGCATATAAATATCACAAAGGTTCCATCTGTTAATTAATTACCAGTTGTAATCATTTTTCAGTTTTTTTCCCTCTTCCTTTCCTTCCATCTTATACTTATCCATCTGGTTAGATAAATCAGTGTTATAGACACCGGAGACGTTATGAAAACATTGACCGAAAAAAATTGAAAAATGACAATAATCGAATTTTTTTCGCAATGACGAATATCAGTATGACAATTTTGTAAAAAATAACTACGTTGTAGCATATTCAGAATTATTTCAGGAATTTAGAAGGTACATAGTTTGGTTAATAATGTCTTATACTTTGTAATTTGCACTTAATAAATAAATTAAGCTATGTAATAAGGATATAACTTCTTGAAATTAAAATGTGTGTAATTATAGGTGACTACCATAAAGCATAGTAATTAAATTAAACTAAAAAAGCATATCTACTGGTTTTTATATAATCCGAAATAATATAAGATCTTTTATCTGAATTTAACTCGATGTGATATACAACTTCAAAAAATATTTAATTTCTAAGACATCATTTTATCGCTTAATAAACTCCTCCAATTTAAGTTCTCCAAATTTTACAGAGGGACAGAAAAATTGATTTTTCACAATCGATGACGTATATTTTTGATTTTTTTCGCGTCTGGAATGAAAACGTGAACCCATATTAATATCAGATGTGAAAGAAATTATTCAAAAATATCCGTTACTGATTTCGAAAAATTCGAATTACTTTTCTTTTTGTAAAATTTGAATAACTGAAATATATGGCGTTGAAATATATAGAATGATGATTTCTCGAATCTATTTTATATTATTTATTTTCATTTTGTCAAAAAACATCTGTAATGTAATGTTGAAACATTTTGCTTAGAAAACAAAAAGAACTTCCCAGCAATTCGCCTTCAAAAGAATTCAGTAAATTAACGGAAGAAAACAAATAAAGCTAAGAAAATCACCATAATTCTTATAATTACTGAGAATATGACTGATCTTAGTTTCATGGTGAATCATTTTGTTTAGTGTTTGTGGTTTGTAAATGCTCCTTTCTATCCCAGCTTATAAAAAGAGTGAGAAAAACATAAACAATTAGCCTGCAGTGACCACAAAATACAACCACACATCCTTGAAGCTTGTTGCTGTATCCCACAATTAAAGTATTTACTTTGCAGAAATGATAGCCTTATGGCAAAGAATAAAATCACTTATTTTTCTCAGAAAACATTAGGGAATACATTGAAAGTTATTTTTACATTTCGTAGTTTCGTAAATTAGGATAGGAAGCATAATAAGTTAGATATGGTTACTTTCAACACTATGTAAGAAGTATTAAAGAATTAGATAAATAAATATATATAAAAGTGCTAAAGGATTTGATTTCAAAAGCGGGCTTGTGTATATATATAAATCACATATCATCGTTCTTTTCATGTTTTTGTTAATTTTTATCGCTTAGATTTCATTTCTACTTTTAGATTGATTGAAAGTATATTTTTTTTCTCAAATGAAAAAAAGGAAAATGCATTTCAATTAGAAACCAGCGGGAGTGGTCTTCCCTGTACTTTCTCATAAACTCTCCAATAAAAATCTTATCCTCCTTTAAAAATTTGGACCTTGGGTAAGACCGCGAATTGTAAAACCGTCTAGTCTATCGTTGTCCACTTCATGGCGTTGGTGAGCAATTGTTACAAAATGTATCTACCGTGAAAATATATATTTTAGACCCCTTTATTCGGGCCGATTGACACCAAAATTTTATGCAAAGCTACAGTTAAGGTCACAAGATAATATTATACCATGTGACTACAACAGTACATGATCGTACAATACACACGTCCTACAATACATGATTTAAGTCATTACGTTTTAGGAATTAATGCATTTACATGCATTCGAAAATACAGACGAGAAATGCTCAACCCTTTGACAATTTTGACTCAAAATTTGAAAAGTATTTTATATGTTAATCCTGTGTACGAAATTTTATCTGTCTAATTCTAGAATTATTTAGCGCAATTGCAGTTGAACAATAAGCTAGACGGACAGACTTCTTATGAATGGATTTCGCACAAAATTTGATAGAAATCTGTAAATTTGGTCAATATTCCATGTACCAAATTTAAGCCGTCTAACTCAAACCGTTTTTCTGTTATCGTATTCACAGATAAACAGACATTTTACCAAAAATGTGTTTTTCGAACTCGGGAAGATTTGAAACGTGAAAATTCCTTTAAACCTCGAATATGAATTGTTTGATAACTGCAATATATCTTCTCTAGTTCGTATACAAGAAAATAAAAACATAAACGAGATTATTCTTGTTGTTGGTTATTTACCCCAAAAGGCAAATCTGGAGATAGGTATAAGATTAAACAAAATATCCCTAACAGAAAATGCAGATTGCAGAATCATTCGCGAATATATTCTGGCAATTAAATGAAATCGTTACGAAACCAATAAAAAAAGAGAAAAATGACTCCGTTCTTGATTGGTATGAGATAGTTTCGACGCACGTGCCACACTCGCCAACTAGAATTCCAGGTCGCTCAGACGATCGCCTCAAAATGCAAATTGCATCTCACCAGCAATTCAATGAATACTTTTTTTAAATGTGGAATCGAGTATCTTCACTGGATTGCCTTGAATGCAAGAAAAAAAATCGACTTCAAATTTCTACAAGCAACGAATTCTTGAAGATGATTTTCCGACAACAAATCAAGGCTGTTTTTTTTTTGTTTTTTTTTTTCCCCTATACTCCTATCTTTAAAATTAGGGCAACGGCTTCGGGAAATATATTATGATCCTTAAAATTTCACATGAACGACTTTCTTCTTTCGGTTCGTGAAATAAATTCCGATTTTTGATTAAAGGTTAAAGAATTGTCGATAGAATGTGATGACGAACACAAAACGATAAAAAATAGCTGGTTATACGAATGATGGGAAGACACTGAAACATCAAAAGAGCGTTGACTTAAATTTCCAACATTTTCTGAAGAAGAAGTTTAAAAGTTTATAAATAAAATAAGAAATGCCAGAAACCAGATTGATTTAAATGATTTTGATAAATTTTTATAAACAAAGTGCGATTTTAGAAAGTGAAATATTTTGGATATTTATCTCAAACTATGAGAGTCTTTCAAAAACTATATTCTACTTTAAATGAATACCTATTCCCTTTTTATTCAAAAGTTTCACAACGAAACAGCAAAAGGGAGTAATAATAAGGAGTAAAATAATAAGGGGGTAATAATAAGGAGTAAAATAATAAGGGAGTAATAATAAGAGAATAAAAATGTGCTATAAAGTAATATTATTTGTTTTTTAATAAACTTGTCTCACTCATTAAAAACCTTGCTGTTTACAAATACTGAGCACAGCTTAAGAACCAAAGAACCGATAATTAATTTTATATTTAGACGATGCAGATTCCCTTCTTATTTCCATGGGTTACAAAATTCTAATAATAAAAATAAATAGAAACTGTAATAGTGAATTTGAATTTTCAATAAAAAGATTTGGTGACTTTTTCTGGCAAAGTCTGGAATATTAGACAATATATTTGAAATTTGTAATCTTTGATATAATTCTGTACTTCTTCAAACAGCTTGTACAGTTATTTTTAAGGTAAAATAAAACATAAAAATTCATTTTACACAAATAGTTAGTTGGAATATATATTAAAATATTCACAGGCTTAAAAAAACACGTTCACGTAATTTCTAATAAATGAGTTGAAAGGTTTTGATGAGAAATAGAATCAGTGGAAACTTTTATCATCTTGTTTAACTCATGGAATTCACGAAAGTTCCTTTTCTAAAAAGACTAATGTGAATTACTAGTAAGATATATATATATATATCAAGTTTCTTTTTATCAAATAGATTAAATATTCTCAAGATATCTCACATTCTATTAAAATAAAGAAATTTTAGATAGTTCATGAATTGTTTAAAATTATGTTGGTAAACATTAAAAAAAACGATAACTTCATAAAAACATATTTTTATACCAAGCTTAACCTCTTGAATTACAGTTTATTTTCAATCAGCACTGCTAAGGCAGGCAATTTAATTTTCTTAGTCTTAAAAAGAAGGATTAATATAGAAACTTACGGGGAGGAGTCATAAAAAACTTTTTTTTATGAATAAAGCTTTTTATAAAACAAGTATCAATTCTGAATAATTTTTAGCGAATGCAGCTCATCGTTTTCAGTTTGCTCAAGAAAGCTTACTACAAGCTGGACATTTCAGTTCAAGGGGTTAATTAATTTTATACAGGTCCTTTTTAATAAACTTGAGCTCTACAGCTTGTGTAACCTGGCCACTCACCAAAGCAATAACTAAGAATTAAGAAGGCTATCACTTTACTCTAACTAACGTCTACAATTTTATAAATAAATACATTTTTAATAAAAGATTCTTCAACTATCTCTGATCGCATATATGACTCATTTTAACTGTCACATTATAAAAGGTTTTTTTTCATTTATCTTCATAGATTTAATAAAAGCAAAAACGAAATAATCTGTTTAATATTGAAGCTAACATAATAAAAATATTTTGAATTTTATTTACATGTGTAACAAAAAGCAAAATGCATATTATTTTACGTTCGTGCAGTTTTTCAATTCTTATATTAAGTCTTAACGATGTTTCGAAACCCTCAATTCTAATTTGAATAGCAATTAATTAAATTATATTAAACAATCATAATAAAAAATATGATTTAATTTATTTCGATAATTTTATTAAAATTAGGAAAAATATTTGTACAGAAATAATGTCTATATAAAATAATTTTTCTGCAATGCTATGTTACGAACTTACGGTAGGAAAAATGTAAAATTGTTTTATCTCATTCCACCCTTTTTAAGGGTTTTAAAAAATTTTAATAGCACCGTTAATTCTTCTAAGGTGTTAAAGAACATTTGTACTAAATCCTGTTCTGTTCTGTCAAAAGATGAAGAATTTTATAAAGCTCTAAAAACATTCTTTTAATATATATATAGATTTTTAAGTTCTTTATTTAAATGATTCAAAAATATACATTTTTATTAACATTATAAGGCATGCATATTTATATCTAATTAAAATTTCGAAATCGATGGCTACCTACACATAATTTATAGTCCGATTTTCAATTTTATCTCATTTAAATTTGTAATTTAACCAGTTAAAAGCTCAAAATTAAAACAAAATTAGCAGAATGAATTTTAAGATAACTTTGGATCAATGGCTTTAAGTTTTTATCGCATTCGAATGTAGGTACTCGAATTACGTTTTCATAAAATGTTTTTTTTTTTTGTTGCTGTTGTTCAGAATTTTCGATTATGATTTTATAGTATGCACGTGGATATAAAACCTTGGAAATCTTCTGATCTAATACTGCCGTGAATTTTAAACTTATATTGTTATGCCTGTCAGAGTTGTTAACTTTATATCAACATATTCAAGGCTAATTTCAATGCATCTATACATGCAAACCACAGGATGTAGAAAATCGTACCAAAAAAAAGTTTTCGAGTTAATCTAGACATAAGTGAAACACGTATTTCAAATATCTATTCACTATAAATTCGTTAGCGAGCATTAGCTTAAAAATGGTTCCAAATGTCACAAAAATGGTTTTGCAGCAGGTTCCAAGAACAGTGGAACTTCAGTGTTAAGGTCAGAATTTTGAAAATGATCATCGCGAGAGAGTGTGGTGAAATGGGGTCACTGTCATCGCGACTGAAAGTGAAATCATATTACAGATGGTTGAATTCCTAGTGGAAAGGAACGTGCTCGGCATTTTAGACACAATACTTGCAAAAACATTTCCTTTAAAAAAAAAGATAGGATTTTTTTTTCTTTTGTTTGGGCGGGGGGGGGGAATGGTGAGGAGATTAGTCAAAAGGTGAAGGGATGAGAAGTGAAGATAGTACAAGGATCACCGAGTCATTTATCAGAGTCGAACAAGTTTACCTCAAGCAGCTAATGTTTTAGTTTATTACTTCATAATATTTTGTTAAAAAATATCTGTGTTTGCAGCTAAAAACTTTAAAAAGAGAAAATATAATAAAAATAGTCACAAATGGTAAATATAAAATTATGCTGCATTTAGAAATACTGTATTCCGTGTTAAAGTGTTTATAATGTGAGTTAGCTGGTGATCCTTGTACTATTTTTATTTAATTAGGCTAAAAAATGATATTTAATAAAGCTTTTTTGAAGTAGAACATAATAGAGGGGAAAAATCAATTAATCGACCTAAGAATTTAACATATATCGAGATTTTATTAATGAGCTCAAATATCTGTATAAAATATGTTTTCTTTCATGCATTAATATAAATTTCCATGTATCGGAAAGATAAGCTGTACTCGGAATGTCGGATTTTGAGAAATATGAAATCACAGAATCAAGACTGTTTTGAACCTCTTCCCTAGTATCATAAATTCGTCATCGGCTTAGAGAGCCGATTTTGTGGAATAAATTTATTTAATAATATTTATAAATTTATAATTTATTTATTTAATATTTATAAATTTTGAGGCTTTCTAAGGTCTTGAGGTATGAGACGAGGGCTTCTAACATTTGCGCGATAAATCTTATTGATAAAACCCAAAATGGTTTAGTGAATAAATATTAAAACTAAGTGAAATTTTATGAAATAGACGATTTTTAGCTGTGCAATTCAATTCGAACATATTGGTCGTCTAGAGTATACCGTTAAGTAAAATATTATGTGCTCCATCTTCGTGTTCATCAATTTTGAAATATGAAACTTATACATAGAGGAAATCCTCATTTTGTACATGTCACTAATTGGAATATTTTTAACAATGTTTTGGTATAAATGTGCCATTAATTGAGGTTTAAACGATGAGACCTCCTGGCAGAAACATGATTGTCTTTCTTTATAGGTCAAGAAATGTTTAGATTTTTCGCTTATCTTTGAACACGAAAGCAAATGAAAACATCGCATTCAATCTTCTGGTTATCTACATTCTATTAAAAAGAAGGTATGTTTAGTAGTTCATCCTATAACATATATGAGAAACATATAAATGATATCCCATTTTAAGAAATTCTTCTTCGGAACAATTGTCCATACCAGTATGTTCATACAAAAGTTAAACGAATTTATAAATAACGAACCAAAAAGATTACAAATTCAGAATAATTTCAAAAAAAATTTATAATAGAACATTTAAACAATAATTCTGAAATGAAACTAAATTTTTATTTGTTTTTTTACATCCCCTTTATGTTCTTATATTAAATGTAAGGTATTTATGTATCTAACTTATCAAATCTTCACTCGGAAAACATTTGCCAGGCTACGGTAAACTTAGTGATAAACCATACAATTGTCAAAATTTAATTGTCTTTTCCACTGATTTTTTTTTTTGCGCTCTTACTGAATTCAGGTAGAAGATCTTCATTTGTATCTTTGTTGGGTTGTTTGTTAGTTCTCGTAGATATATGCCATCTAGATGTTATAACAAAAGATTGTGTTTTGTGAACAAGCGAGTTGTGTTAACGAACACAGTTAAAAATATGACCAGCTATTAATGTTAGGTGCTTGCATATATTTTAATCGGTGACATCTATTAGTAAACATGCAAAGTATCTATATAAACAACATTGGTTTTGGGTTTTATCAATTTGCTATTACTTTATTGTTTTGAAAGTTTCCCATTTATTATTATTGAGTTATTCAGTGTATCAAGATACCAATCATGGAACGCTCCAAATTGCATTTTCCATATTCTTTGCTTTTTTTTTTGTTTGATTTGAAGAAATCTGCTGCCAAAGTCCATCAGACACTTTTAGAAACTTATGATGATCCTGCTCCGTCATATCCCAATTGTCTGTGATTTCGATGTCAATGCCAAAGAATGGCCTGGAGGACCAAAAAAATCGAAGACAATCAATTGAAAGATTTATTAGACGAAAATCGAAAAAAGTTGTAGAAAATGATAGAAAATATTTTGATTCGTATATATTGTATCAATTTGTTTCAATAAACATCTTTTTAAAGTGAAAAAAATGATTAAAAAAAATGCAAGCACCTAATAATACATCTGGAATGACAACTTCTATTCATGGAAGATTAAATATATGGATAAAATCAACATCTTTGGTTTTATTGTATTATTTCATTAAACATGGTATATAAAATTTTTTATTGTTATCAGGACTTCAAAGCAAGGAATGATTTTAATCTAATGACAGAATATTTATTCCATACCACCCAATGATTAAGGAATTAAAAAATGATTTAATATTTTATGAGTAGCTTCTAAAAGCAGAATTTTATATTAAAAATGAAAGTTTGTTTATAAAATTTAACTTTGTGTTAACTATCCTATCTTTTTATGTACCTTGGATTAGAGGTTTGAATTCTCTCTAGATAATGTATAATATATGTCTTTAAAAATTTCACTAACAAGAGAAAAGAATGTTTTATTATATAAAGTTAAATTTATTCTTAAAAATTTTAACAGTGAGGGGAGACTTATTTTTATGGTGACTCATATTTTATAACAATTTAACAGTATTGTCTTGTTCCACGTTTTTCTAGATGCTACCTTCACAGAATATTTAACAGCATTAAGAAAAGGTTTAGCTATCTTTATGGCATATTTCGAATTAAGTCACGTGGAACATGTCTTCTGAATTTTTAGCCGCCGCTGGCAAGCAGAGATTGGATATCGAGCACTAAAACTAACTATTTGGAATCTAGACCGGTTATCAAAGTCCAACTACACCAACGGTTTTCCTCATTTACATAAGAAAATGCATCATTTCGGCAGCAATGAGTAAGGTCATTTGATGTATTTAGAAAAAAATATCATAATAACAGATCCCATTTTGTTTTCCAGAAATGTATTGCGAGGACAATGCTTACATAACCCATTAAGTAACCTTCGGCCCACGAAAATTAATGACAAGTTTTCACCCTTCGCTTCCCTCATATCTGCTAATATCGATAAAAACGATTGTATGATATTATTTAATAGTGGGGACAAGGCAGAGGCCCATTCCCCTGAGGGCCTACACATGAGAGATTCCATATTTGAAGGAGGAATGTGTCTTTCAAATGCCAGCCTTTCTTTTCCAAGATATCTATGGAGCAAATTGAGAAATGAAGCAATTTCTTCTTATCTCTAGAGCATCCACGGCATTAGAAGATAAATTATCCTATGCATAGCGACTCGCACCAGCCTGTACCTTAAACCCTGTTAAATATATTTATATGTATATATATAAAGTCTGAAGTCGCTTTTGGTACAGTAAAAAGGCTTATAGATAAGAGAACGAGGAAAGAAAAACAACGCATTATTTATGTATATCAATGATAACTCTATATTATATAGTAATTTTGAAATTCTTTTTTTTGTGTGTATTAAATATTAAATATTATTATAAAATTCTAGTGGTAAGAACATGAATTCTAATTTCGTCTATCTATTTTATGTTTATGTGTGCGTGTATGATATTTTTAAATTTAATTTAAATCCTAATTCATTTTCGAATTTTTTATATCTTAATTTAACCATAAAAACTTCTTTCTAAAAAGTTTTCTTATTTCCTGATCCAACACACAGATTTTTATTTAATTAATACACGCCTCTATAAAACAGCTCACTTCAGCAATTTTCTTACTCTCCAGGGAAGGGATAAAAATCTTTAATGCTTACCACGTTCTTTTAAAGATACTTAAATTTCCCTTTCCTAAAACTACATATGTTAAAGAAATCCCTGTCAGAATCTCATTGTAAAACCAATGAAGGGAAAAATTGTTGGTCTCTTTTTCACTAACATCGCGACAGTTGTAATTTCTTGAGGGAATCGTGATTATCAAGTTATGTATAAAATATTGTATTGAAAGGTAATACTCCGACGGATGAAATAATTGCCAGAGAAAACTAGTTGAAAATATAAAATATATCAGATAAAAGAACAATATCGTATAATACAATATTGAGCAATATTGTATACAATACTATATAGGGTAAAGTCAAACAATATTGCAAGCTAACGTATGATATCTTGGTTTAAGAAGATGGAAAATGTAGCCATCACATTGAGTATTTATTTGCATCATGTGACCTCCAGAATCCATGTAAATATCCTTTACTTTGAGGTGACAGAAAAATGTTATTGAAATAATTAATCATGACTGCTTCTCAATGGAAGAAATTCATATCAAAATCCCTGGGAAGACTGAAACCAAAATCTCATAATTTTCCTCTAAAGTGTCACTTAAATAACTGTGTTTCGACTGCTGATTATAAAGCGCCATTTTTAGCACTTAAATAGTGAAATTTCACTTGCAAATGTAAGTTCTACGAGGATTAAAAATTCACAGATTTAGACACAATGCATCATCCTATTCCACTTCATAGATTTATTACTTTATACAATGTAAACATTTTTCAATTGTATAGCAAAATAATTGGAAATCGTTACTTTTTTTATATAAATGATTAATTAGTACTGTTTTTTAGACCTAATTTTAAATTTTGCATCAATAAATTAAAATCTCATATTTCCTTATTTGAGGTTTCTATGATTATGCAGAATTCTCAGAATCAAGAATCCAACATATCTTAATGAAAAATGATTGCAAATGAGAGTTCAATGGTTTGTTTTGGAAGTTCTCATTAGTGATTTCAGCACAAGGCAACAAGTGTCCACATATATTCGATAATAAAGAGCAGATTTCTCTTATCTCGGTTTGTTTGTTTTTCATAATACCACGCAATACATTGACCTGGATACAAACCGCTCATGTGGGATCACGATCAGGTGTCGAAAAGGAAGAAAGCAATACCATTTCGCTTCGTCAGCGAAGTTGCTACATAGTAATTGTATGTACATTTAAAGAATTGTAACTAAAACTTTTTATGGCAGTTACTCTTATTTAGGATGTAATGAAATAGAAACATATCTTAATGTCAATAGTGAAAGATTTTGTAGAGAATAGCTGATTAGTACTTTAATTAATCAATTCGATTGTCCGATTTCAGTTTCCTTCTTGCTTTGTCGCGTTGTCCCAAAACAAATGGTAAAAAGGCAATATTTATCTCATGTCTTCCGCAATAATCTGTTTCGACTGCAATACCTTTCAAGCCAACACTTTTCTGACCCTTAAAATATGCCATTGCTAAATAAATAGTCATTTTAATGGTTTCCTCCCAGGATAATAGCAATTTTTATTGAATCAATAGACTCAAAATGATGATCAGAAAGAGAGAGAGAGTTTTAACAACGGAAATAAGAAGTCATTCGGTGCCACATATAGGAAATAAATGATTTGTAATTATTGACTCTTTTGTCAAAAATTCACAAATAACGATGCTATGAAAAGGCGCATTATTGTGATACAAAACACGTGAGATATCTTAAACATAATTCGTTTTCAATGTTTTTGATAAAGGAATTTGCTCAATAATGTTTCTGATTTTGAAACAACAATCATTACGCACTAAATTAGTACTCGGATTTGATCTACATAGTTATGATAAGACGAAGTTACGGACTTTTTTGTGACTTGATTCTATTAATCATTTTATATTAATCAAATGCTCTTATTTATGGTCAAAACCTTTCTTCAAAGGCTTTTACAGCATTTAAAATATTTTTGTCGCAGGAATGCATTGCGTGAATATCTTTTAATGCATTTTTTTAAATTTGCTCAGTTACATTTGTTAATTTGGAAAATCGACAAAATAAAAAAATCTTATCTCATTAAAAGCAATTTATTTCCAGATGTATAGGAAATCAAATACTGTGTATTGCAGATGCTTATGTAAATCGTAAAAATATTTTATAAAATTTTTCATGTGATTTGAATTACGTATGTTTTAAATGAAATATTTTATATATATTATTGATCAAAGTAGAGCGAAAAGTAAATAAAATATGTTATTTATTCAAATTATTTCATTACATCTAAGCTTCCGGCCAATTGCAATCGCTGTTTTTTCCTTTTTGGGTCTTAGAAGATTTAAGCGCTCATTTTTCGTTTTCTGTCATTAAAAATCTCATTGATATGAAGCATATTTTTATTTCATATGATCACATAAATTTGGATCTTTGATACAAGTTAATCTTAAATTAAGTGATGACTCCTTTGAAATATTTTTAACATAGTAAAATATTTAGAAATTTTTGTGACATCGTACAATATTTTGAATTATTTTTAACATTGCAAAATATTTTCAAATATTTCGTACAATATTTTAAAATATTAATGTGAATTTCTTAAAATTATATTTCTGCCTGTCTCTAAAATTAAAAAAAATTGAGATTTTGGCAAATCATATTTCAACATATACCAGGATAACAAAAATTCTAAAAAGTGAAAAATAAATAAATAAATACAAAAATAAAAGATTTTAGTTTTTAATCATTTATTTAATAAATTTAATCTAGTTTCTGAAATCTTCCTTATCATTTGCATTCTGGAATAAACGAAAGCAAAGTTTATTACTTTTTAATTCATACATGTATATAAGAAAATTTGTACATTCAAATTTAAAAGAATCTGACAGCATATATAAGATTTTTAAAAAATATGATAATGACTAAACACACGGTGTTGGATATGTAGACACATTTTGAAAGAAATGCAGTCGCAGTAGCTATAAAATCCATTAGTTTCAATCTTGATGAAAATTTCATTTAATGGTGAAAGTGAGCTTAAATCATTCGAATAAGTGGATTCTCATCACTTCAAAAGCAAACCGACCGATTAACAAAAATGAAACCCAACCTTCGTCATTAAATTTCAAATCAAAAAGATCCAAATGTCTATCGGGGTCCAAGCATATATGCAATTGAAGCAGGATTTTTTTCGAAGATGACCACATTATATTTCTTCAAAACTTGTAAAATTAATGGGTACGGCAGATAGATGACTTTAAAGCTACGGTAATTATAATTTGAGGGCCATGAGTAGACCCGAAAACGTCACGATTCAGAAGTTAGTGCTTTGAATTTCAATATTAATAAAAAGAATTAATACAAAAATCACGCATGAATCGAATTAGCTACATACATTTATAACATCTATATATTCAGATATATTTTTGAATTCCTCATCTTCTAAAATATTTATTTTAAACGCTCATCTCGTAAGCAATATTCATCTACGGAATCTCTTTGAAAACCAGTCTATCAACTAAAAAAGAATTTGTTCAACGTATGTGATCTACAAGCGTCCTACGATGAACTTTGGTATTTAGACAACTACTGGTAAATATCAAAGTTCACTTCCGTTCAACAATGAAGACCAGTAACTTCAGAAAATATCAAAGTTCATGGACAGTAAATCCCCAAAATTAGGCAGCATTAATAGATTTAAAAAAAAATAGAGACCAGTCCCTTTGACTGTTCAAATACAAGGACGCCATTAGAGAACTAGTTCTCCAACTGGACAATTTCAAGACATAGAACAATAAAAAATGATTAGAAGCAAAGGTTTTTCCAATAGTGAATTCCAAATTGTGGCTTTTGACAAGCAATTGAGCAATTCATAAAACTCAATTGCTTATCATAAACCACAAACAATTAATTATACAACGAATATTCTAATTTATTACATTACAGGTTATTCTTTTAAATAAAGAAAGTTTATTTGTTGAACGTGAAAATGACTTCTCCATTGTTTGTTAACAGGAATGATTTAACACCTTTAAAAAATACTTTCCTAGTGTGAAAAATATTTGATGATACAATTTAAAAAAAAATACTTTCCTAGTGTGAAAAATATTTGATGATACAATTTAAAAAAAAATACTTTCCTAGTGTGAAAAATATTTGATGATACAATTTTTAAAAAATACTTTTCTAGTGTGAAAAATGTATGATGAAAGAATTTTAAAAACAACTTTTCTAGTGTGAAAAAAAATAGGATTAAAGAATTTTTTTTAAAAAGTACTTTTAG
The DNA here is from genome assembly GCA_026543865.1 of Argiope aurantia. Classification (NCBI taxonomy): domain Eukaryota; kingdom Metazoa; phylum Arthropoda; class Arachnida; order Araneae; family Araneidae; genus Argiope; species Argiope aurantia. The sequence goes on from JAPMOR010014343.1 coordinate 79,026, forward strand.
AGTGTGAAAAATCTATAATGAAATAATTTTCAAAAAAAATATTTTTTTTAGTGTAAAAATGTTTAATGAAACATTTTTTTAAAAAATACTTTTCTAGTGTGAAAAAATGTATGATGAAACAATTTTTAAAAAATACTTTTCTAGTGTGAAAAAATGTATGATGAAACA
>JAPMOR010014343.1:91456-106415 GCA_026543865.1 Argiope aurantia
CGTATTTTCTTTGAAACGATCGATGGAAAATCTAAAATTATCTTTTTTTTATTGAATAGTGATATTCAAATTTTCATAAATCAGTCAGTTTAAGTGATTGATTTAGTTGATTGGAAATTAACTCTTTTTATTTAAAATATTAGTGTTTCAAGAATATTTTGTTAATCGTGATTTCCACAGCAGAGGCTTTATGTAAAATCAAAAATTCGTTATTTATTAGAGCATTTATTGAATCAAATTACATAAAATATAATCATTTTCCATTTAGACCATTTTAGCAGATCTATGTCTTACTAAAGGTTTACAAATTAGCTGTGTAGCCCTGATTTGAATGGATATCCTGTTCATATTAAAAAAAACTTGCTTTAAAATAAAACTGATTTATTGGATTAAAATATAGAGAGTGTAAAAGATGATAAAATAATTTTTCTTGAATTTATTTTTTAGAAAAAATATTATTTCTTATTTGTTTCATTTCCTACAGACACGTGCCAAAAATTATATTTTTGCAGATTTCATTTCCAAAAAAATTTAATTTATTTTTAATTGGAGCTTTAATCAATGTGATGGCAACACTTTGAAAAAAGCTAATTTTTTCCCACGAATTCGAAACGTGCTCGTGCAGCGTAAATTTTATTTTTATTTTGTACGAAAAAAATTGTTGAAAAATGTAGTTAAAATGTTTATTCAAAAATTCATTAAAAATAGAAATTTAATTTTAATTTTAAAACATTGGTATCATTTAAAAGATAAATTTTTGATCTTTAACTTCATGTAAAAATCTTTTTTGTGAGGTAATATTTTCGGAAGTTATAGCAGAAACACGCCAAAGTTTCGCTTAATTTTTAAATAAATGAAATTCTAATTAAAATTTTGAAAAAATAACCCCCATTTGCACATTCCCGACCTCCAAGGTATACACGTACCAAATTTGGTAGCTGTAGGTTGAATGGTCTGGCCTGTAGAGCGCCAACACACACACACACACACACATTGAGCTTTATTATTAGTATAGATATAGATATAGATTTTGATAAAATTACCCATTTTAATCAATATTTTTAGCATTCACCTTAATTTATTTTTCAGAACCGAAATAATGAACTTTTCACTAATACGCTTTGATGTTCATTTAAAAATAAATATTCCTCAATTTTTTTTTAATTCTATGATAAAACTAGAGAGAAGAGCAGAGAAAACTCGAAGACAAGATATATTACAAAAATATGGGAGCTCACCTCTTTGCGTATTCCCGGGAAAACGATGAGGAAGGCGACGAAGATGGTGGAGAAGGAGACATAGATGAGAACGTTTCGCACATCCTCCGTTACGGGGGTGCGGTTGGCAAAAGTGTAGAGGGTGGGGCCTCCGTCGCTACGGAACGCGTCGAACCAACCCCTCAGCATCCTCCCCTACTCACGGCTGAAAAAGAAATAATTTTTTCAGTGTCACAGAAATAGGAACTAACTTTATCATTCAATCTATAATAATTGATGCAACGAACATAAAGTCCATGAACTCAAACAATTAAAAATTCATTACATCAACAGCAACATTATATGAATTTAAGAATTCTTTGTTCATTTGTTATATGAATACAAAATTATATGGTCATTCCGAGATAATTAATTAATTTACTTACTAAATTTTTCAACCCAGTGGTTGTCATGATTACAATGTTATTCTAGTTTACTACTAAAAGAGTGGGTTTCTCCTCTTTCAAACCATCCTAGTCTCCAACTTTCATAGAAATGAATGAGAACAATACAGACTTTCTCTTGAAATGGCTAAGGCAAATAATATACTCTACAGTAATTCTTGTTAAAAATATGGAAAGTATTTTTAAAAGCAAATGTCAAGACGAACACTTGGAACACTTGAAACAGTTTCGGAATTCTTTACACAGAAGTCCTTGGTCACATCAGTCATGCTCGAAATATTTATCTGATTTTGGAATAAGAAATACTCCGGGTTCAAAAAAAATATTATAAATACAGCTGCAACTATTTTAAAAAATCTATTCGACACATGCTAGACAACTGAGCTATATCTATGGATTATTTCTGTTTAAATACCCTCATGAAAAATTCACAATGGTATATATCACCATCACGTTATCTTTTAGAAGTAAACTGACGTGAAGGAATTAAATCGTTTATCTTAAAATTACTGGACCCGTCTCTCTAGTAGCAATTGAACTTTACGGTGAAAATTCCCTGCATAATCACTTACAGAATCAGATGATTATCTTGGACAAGATTTATCGCTAGAAATCTATGAATGTTGGAACAATTTCTTGCCTGTCACAACACTTTTATAGTCAAAGCGGACTTTACTGGACAGAAACAAAGATGCAGGTGACCTTTTCTCTTAACATTGTTCTGAGAAATTTTTCCAGACATAAAAAAAAGCTGAGAACGACCTTCTGAGACACTACTGCCTTCATCGAATTTCAATTCCGTTCTTTCTTCTTTTTTTTTTTCATAGATCACTTTCTTTGCTCTTCCTTTCTTATTCGTGGAGACGCATCATAGGTACCTCCAGGGCATGAAGAGCAGTCATCGCACCCAAATGGATACCATGTTTCCAAATATCCACTGACGTATTCGAACAGGTGTCGTCCATTAGGACCGGTCTTTTTTAGAGGATTCGTCTGACACATAATAAGAAAAATCTGGACGACTAGATGCAATTTATGACGCAAAAGCCAGTTCTGGAAGCGCTTCTCCATCAATCTGCGTTATAAGATCTTAGATGCTCCCAATCTCCTCCCCCCCCATATTCTGGAAATACCAAGCCCAAAAGAAATCTACTTTTACGTCATTCACTATTATTTGTATTTATTGTTTATTGAATTGCAATTATGGCGGCCGATAAAAGCTTTATTTATAGGCCGAGGGTTACAAGCTGGCATTTTTTTTTATACTTAAGAGCATAATTGAGACTGAAATTAAAATTAAATACATTTTTATAGAAACAAGAATTAAGGAAATAATTAATTTCTGCTTATAAAATTAATTCTGCTTATAAAATTAAGCAGAAATCCGGAAATCACAAATTTTTTTTCTCAGATTTTTTTGCTTGAATCGATGGTTTTCTTTTCTTTTTCTTTTCAGTTTTTGTTTACCTTCTTTTACTTCAATGATTGGTGAAAAAGATTGATATCAAGAAAAAGTATTAAGATTTTGATCTTTTCCTATAAAATCAATTGAACAAATTTTTTGAATCAGATAAATCGAAATTAAAGTAAGATTTTTCTAGTTGTATTTCATATAAGAAAAAAAAATACATTATGCCCTACCATGATCTAGGACTTTTGTAGGAAGTGTTTGCTCATACCGTTCAGCAACATTAAATTTTGGACTGAGCCGATCAGTCAAATAAAATCGCAACATCAGTTTCATTTAAGTTTTGATGTAGTCATATCGAAGGCATTTGAACACTCAATTTTAGAAAAACATTGACGCTATTTATGGCAAAATTTATATTTAAAGAAAAATTTATAAACCTTTTCTTTTGGCATGAATGTACCTACTAAGTTAATTAATTTTAATTGATCTAAAGTGGTTTAAAATCAACGCTCCTAGAAGGGAAATTTTTAAATAATTAATCGATAAATCAATCATTTTCTGCAAAGCTGCAAAGAGGGTTTGCTCTTATGGTAAAATGTTTGCCGGTGCTAAAAACAGCTGAATAATTAAATGACTTAAAATTTTATATTTCAACAATAAAATAATAAACTATAACAATATATGACATGTATCAAAGTGCTGGATGGCATATTTTCATCTTACTTCCGTAAATTGAAAAAATTAGATTGCTTCACGTACACATATAAAAAAAAAAATAAACACGCTGTAGACCAACCACTCTACCAGTTTCTCCATTCAGTAATCAAAACATCTTACTTTAAAGCTAGAGTAACTTAAGTTAATCCATGCAATCATCTTATTCGCTTATTTTCTGCAATAATAATTTGTAAGTATTCAAAGTGATATATAAGTAATTCAGTCAAACAAATTGCTAAACTATGAGTAACAGTTTTAATTGGTTTGTCTAATGTTTTTCACAAATAGATAATAACATCAATATATAATTTCTGTTATTCTTTTCTGGTCACTTGATCAATTAGGCGCTTAATACTTAAAGATACTGTATTAAAGATTAAAGCTTATGTATTATTTTTAATGTTTTACTGATCATTTATGCACATGTATGTTTTTTAAAAAAATACTAATAATTTATAAAATAATCAACAAGAAAAGTTTTATATTTATTTATCATGCGCATTTTGATAAAAAAAAAAGTAAATCGTTTAATTAAATATTTCTAAAATCCTACAATACTATGAATAAATTCCAAAAAAATCCATATATCAAGATATAAATTAGTGATTTTTTTAAAAAAAAAATTCAGATAAAAATACCTAAATAATATTATGACAGTTCAAGTTAACATTAAAAAAAAAATTAGTAATTCTGTTTTTGAGTTTAAATTTATTTTAATTTTTTGCTTGAAATTATTACTAAAATGAACACCATATGTAATTGCAATCAATTATTTTGGTTAGATGTTAGATTCTACCATTTTAGCATTTTAAAAAATGCTTTCAAAGGTATGTTAAAACAGTAGAAGCTATGAAATAAAATGCAAAGACTGAAATAATTACTTATGACACTGAATAATTTAGTCATGAGACAGTTTTTTCATCATTATTCGCATAATAATGCAACATAATAAAAAAATAATATGTAACTAAATATAAAAAACATCGATTGCACAAATAATAATAATAATAATAATAGAAAAGATTTTTCAAACTAAGAACATAGATTCAACGGAAGACGTTCAAATTAGAGTCACCAGACTCTTTTCGTTAACCAAGATTAATTAACGTGGAAATAAAATGAATTTCATAATACAAGATTGTTTTTCGTGAATACTGATTATCAAATTGAGATCAACTAAAGTTTTTTTGTTTAAAAGTCACACAACTCGCATCATTTAAAAGCTACTAAAGAGAGAGCTATTTTGCAAGGGGATTTATTAATTTTTAATTCTGAGTAAATGAAGAAGGTAGCCCTGGCTAGTAACTCGCTCTTCTACCTCCCATGCCCAAATAAAATGTGGATATTTGAAACATGATACTAGAACTGACAACCTACATGCATGCTGTATTTTCTCTGTAAAATCGAACCTCGGCGCTGAGAGCTTACCATTAGACTACCGAAGCTTTTCATCATTTGAAATATATTAACTATTATTGGCTGCCACATATACTACTATAACAATAGGCCATTAAGTATCTAATTATAATATTACAATTATAAAAGTAATATAAATACATAATTTTAAACGTTAACGGAATTTCTTTTTTTAAATAAAAAATTATATGCAAATCAGTAACCCAATATAAATTAGATTTACTTCATTTTTTTTATTATAGGAATTATTCAACTGAAATGTTTTTAAATACTGATGACATTTATTTTAAAGAGATATAATTAAATAAAGATTTTTAAAAACATAAATAAATTAAAATTGCAGTGCTTACAAGCAAGTTGATTTCGGATTTAACTTCTCTCCACAGAATCCACTTTTTTGAGGTAGAAATAAAAAGTTCGCTCGTTATCTTATGAGTATCGATTGCATAAACACATCACTCTATTCACGGGCAACAAATGTTTACAGGATACCAGTTTCCCTTTTTATATATACTAAGAAGCCGGCTGGGCAAAACCCGCTCCAGCGCGAGATCTTGTTGATAAAGAAAACCTTCTCCCCCTTCCCTCATGGAAAATTGGAAGGGAAAGGACAACCAACGCGCGCAATTTTGCTGCATTTGACATTTCCCCAAACACTGGACGGCCTTTTCATGGAATCAGACTGATTACACGTTTTATTCCTCCATTGTTTGTTTGGTTCGGCAAATGCGCGCTTTTTGGAACGACCTCAAGTAACGGGTAAAAGAGAAAGCGGCGGCCTTCGTCTAGAGGAAGGACAAAACTTTTTGTAGCCGTCTATTATACCAGCCGATGATGTCTATTTAGAATCGCATGTAAATAATAACGATGCACGGGACCGGTAACGAGGAAGGGACATTGATAAATGAATACATTTCTGCTTTTAACGAGTGAGTCATTTTTATTATTTAAATAATGAAACATATATATCGTAGTTATATATTATATAAAAAAAGAAAACCTTAAATACAGTAATTAAATTATGAAGGTTAGCGAAATGAAAGTTAATCATGTAACTGATATTAATACTTCAACATTTCCGTAGACCTCTTACGATTGATTTGAATGAATTTATCAGCATAATGTGAATCCAGACTTGTATAATAAATTTAAATTCTATGACATTACGATATTTAAGGAATTCGCTTAATTTATTCACTTGAATTTGAATTCATTTTACTAAATTGAATTGATTCATTTAAGCTAATATATTGCAAACACTGCAACATGAAAATTGATTGATTTTCTAAATTGCAGTACAATCTTGAGTATCTGGCGTAATGTGGCGGAAGGGCAGGCCAAATAACAAAATATCCGGATTGGCCGGAGTTCTATGAACTCATTTCTTTGGCCAAAAAATACCAGAAGGCAAAGACTTTATACCAACACTATGGCATTATATTCTCCAGACAAATACCGCTTCCTTCTGTGGATGTTCATCGTACAATGTTAGGTATGTGCACTGTACTCATATACATGGCGAAGTGAGCTTCTAACATGCCACTCTCCCTACCTAAAGTCTACCACCAGCCCAACATAACCTTAATGTAAAAAAAATCAAAAGAAAAATTAAAATATGAAGCATGTCCTACTTTCAAAAATTAAGCGACGTTTTTCTTTCTTTAATGAAAATGTGGAAAATAAATCGTCAGTTAACTTTTAACTCTTTTCATTCTTTTTCATACTACGTTGCAAACAAATAAAATATGGATGTGTGTAATGATTAATGGTGTATCGTTGTTTTTTGTGTGTGTATCCACAGCAAAGTTTAGTAAAACAATTTTTAATATTTTTTTCTACCCTTTTTTCAGTTTCGCAATATGTTAAAGAGCATAATTTACAAAATTTTTCCTTATTTAATCTTTAATCAAACGAATTTGAAATCAGACAGTCATTTTTTCATATCATTTTTACAATATCATCTTAAGATTTAGTTATAAATTTGTCACTCCTATGGCATGCAAAGATTTTGCTGAAACCCGTTACTGTGAATAACTCATAAAATGAACTCATTTAATCAAAAGTTTATTTACACTTTAGTATTCTTCCAATGTTTAGTGTTATGCTAGGTTTTGCAATGGACAGATATTTAAAGCTTAACTTGAAATTTCTACATTCAAATGATTTTCAATTTAATACACACCAACAAAAACTTTATATTTATAAAGAAAGCTACTTATTTAAAAAAGCGCAATATATTTCAGTGTTTTATGCAGTTTGATGCAATCAACATTATTATTAATTAGAAACTTGTGAAATTAACTGACTGCATTCACTTGAGCAACATAGTTGAAGTTGGCTTAATTTAAATTTGAAATCACATTACGAGGTATATTTCACAAACCTTGGTTCTTCTAAATACACTAATCTAGACACAATAATACAAATAACTAATTCAGACACTATAACTGTCTGAATCTTGGGAAGACTGAATGTTATACACAATAATCAACACTCAGTGACAATAATTGATTCACGATATTTCGATGTTTATGATTGGCAATGAAGAGGAACGCGAAAGAAGAACTCGAGCGAAACGAATCGCAATTCAGACCGATTGCTTCAGAGACTAAATTTTCAAAACGAAAGTGAAAAATAATCAGTTATCTCGCAAAACAGGTGCAATGCAACTCTCTGAGTAAGACTTCGAATTAGATCAGTTGCGCATTTGCCAATTCGAAAAAGAAAAATATTACGAATTGGCTAAACATAAAGAATCTAAACAATTTAGAAAAATCGTAAGAAAAATAGAAAATATCATTTTCGGAGAAAAGGATTAAATTCACACCAGTCTTACCATTTTATGATTATTTAAGATATTTATAGTTCTAATACATTTTAATAAATTCTCCTATAAAATATAAGTATAATATAACATTTTTCTAAAATATTCATGCTTAATTGAAGTAAAATTAAAGGAAAAAATAGTATAAAAGAAAGGAAATAATCATTTTAATTATGAAAAATTAATTTTTACAGTTTTATGGAGAAATATATAAAAAAAATGTCTTGCATCATCTATTTTTCCCTTTTTTGCATTGTTAATGTCCTAACAATGTACATCATTATTATGGCATGTCTGTTTTTCAAAAAATAATATTAATATTTTTATTTTATGAAACTTTATGAAATCTTTCGATAAAATTCATTACTAAAAATGCTGAAAATATTGGTAAAATAAGAAAACTGATTTAACATCTATATAAATATAAAATTATTTAAAACAACATGAAGCCATTAAAAATGCATCTTTATTTAACAAACACAATTCTATTTTGTACAATAAGTAATTGCCCCAAAAAATGAAAAAAAAATTAATAATTAATTACCCGTTGTGCATTCTTTGCTGTTTAATCAAAAAATTAACTATTATAAAACCTTTTGAATTTATCCATTTTTTAAAATTTAAATTACAAATGTCAATTCTATTTTTAAGGTTCTGAAGTTAATCATTCCATAATTATTCCAAGTAAGTAACTCTAATTATTATAATTATTAGTTTTACATTTTTACCATCAAAAATTATCTTTAAAATTCTGTCGTGGGAAAATGATGTCACCCTTTTATCTCAAAAGCAATGCAAAAAAAAAAAAAAAAACCCGAGAAAAATAATTCCTTAAAAGATATAATTTGTACTGGAGGACGATCCGAGTCCTTCTAACAGAATCGGCTTGAATACAAATGCATCTGATGAAACATGACCGGTTTTGTGAAGAAGATAGGATAAATTCAAAACCATCTTAAAAATAAAAAATTAATTTAAATTTTAAAAAATGATAATTTGAAATCGCAATTTGAATTTAAATTCAAAAAGGTGTGTAATTTAAAGAAAATTTAAAAAGATATGAATTTAATTATACTGAAATGATAGTAAGAACATTTTTTTTGTTTCGATAAGATAGTTGAAAAGGCCAGATACATGTTTGATAACCTTTACAAGACAACATTCCTTTTGATTTAAATGAATTTAGTTTATAATTTGCATTTATATAATCCACCTGAGAAATTTTTAGAAGATATCAGAGACCTTGATAACAATTTTTTTTAATTTTAAATATAGTTCGGTTATGTAAATGTTTACTTAATACATGATAAGAAATCATGGAAATAAATAAATATATCGATTTAGAATAAATAAAAAATGAGAATAAAATTACTGAATCTGGGTATAAAAGTTTGTGGGGATATGGAATGATTCCTCCACTTAAAATGTTCAGAGCTTCAAGAAACGACGCAACGGCATTTTTAACAATGAACAAGTCATAGTATAATTATCATATGTATATCAAACTTTAAACAGAGATTTAAAAATTATTTGAAAGTAAATTTTAAAAAATAAAGGTAAAATGAGCATAAATTGCAAATAACGCCTCGCGAAAATGAAGATTTTAACAAAAATGGTGAAGTTTAAAAAAAGGCAATTAGAATTATTTTCACAGAAAAAGTTATGGTGAGTCACTGAAAAGGTTTTTTTCCCAAGGAAACGACGGGTTCATGCGGTTAAAGAAAAATGAATCACTCACTAGCAAACAAGTTTCTTCTGATCAGTCATCCTCATATGCAGAAGTCAAAGATATAAGCGAATAATATTTAATACAGAAAGTTTAAAATAGTAATCCATCCCGGGGGGGGGGGGAGCTATAGATATATTTAAAAAAAAATTAAATATTGGCAATATAGACACAAATATTTTTTCAATACAAGTGTAAATACACCCGACAAGACAAAAAATTCAACAGAATAACTTTAAATAAATCGGGAAATTTCAGAAAACGATTTTTTTAACAAAGAAAAAACTGTACTTTAATTGTGGACGAAAATTTAGCCATTAGGGTAAATAATTACACTTTTTACATACTGATATACATAAATTAAAATCGAGATGAAATATGCAATAAAACAATACAATATATATATGAAAAAATGAAATAAAACTGTAATTATATAAACACAATTAGTTTCATTTTATATATTTAGGTAACTGAAATAATAACATTCATCGACAAAAATAACCGCCCATCCTTAAATTAATAATTTTTAAGTTTTGACAATATTTATTTAAAATATTTATCAAGAAACAAATTTACTTAAAAATTCGTTATGTGAAAGAATCATCGATATAACGAGCGAAATACAATTTTTTTGAGTTATTTAACCTAATGAAATTATTTATAAATACGAAAATAAATAAACATATTCAACGTAATTAAATAATCGTAAAAATGACGAAATTAAAGAAGATAAAAAAGAAATCAAATTTTTTATTGATAAAAGCATATTGTGAAGAATTTGACTGATTGAGATGAAAAGAAAGGACAGTGCCTTCTTCTAGATTTTTCTAATTATGAATGCAAACAAACTATTATTTTGTATTTTAAATAAAATTAATAAATAACTTTTTGATCGAATAAAATATTTTTGAATTTCACTGAATTTGTCGACGGAAGGAGAAAGACTAAAATTTTTTCTTAATACAAAGCTTTTACTTAAAAACAAGAATAAACAAATGAAAAAATTTTATAGAATTAATCAATGATGAAAATAGTATTTTAATGCCAAAATCAAAATTTTAGGTATCGTGAAATTAAAAAATATTTAATTTAAAAGGGTTGAATGAAATAATATGAGAGAAAAAAAACGATATGGAATCATTTCATGATCTCATTCTTGCTCTGTATGATTGAAGTAAGCTTAAACATTAAAATATCAAAATTAAGCTCAAAATTTTTCATTTTCAGCGAAGAATTACAAAGAATATCAATGTAGAGAAAAGAAAAACTAATGAGGATATCTAAATAGATTATATAATCAAATAATTCCACTCTAAAGCCATGAAAAAACAAGGTAATATATTCTACAAACTGTTAGCTGCATGTAAGCATTGAAGGTTAAATACCATAAGTAATGGAAAAATTCATTCAAAAAAAAAAAAAAAAAAGAATAGCCTTCTGAAGAGACGCATAGAATGAATTATCTCAAAAGATAGCATGCACGAATAATAAGAGTCTAAATTCTCATATTAACCGTCAAGTATGATGTAAAAATGATAGATAAAAATATAAAGAAAAAAATAATAAAAATTTCCCATCAAAAGAAGAGGGGAAACTTAAAGAATTCGATTTCTTAAAAAGCATTTTTTGAAGAAATGGAGTAAACAGTCGTTTTCCAATTCTGACAAGTAATGATTATACAACACAAAATTCTACGCTTGAAAATGAAGTTGTTTAAGAAAATTTAAAAATCCATTTTTATTAAAGAATATTTATGGAGAGACGAGAAAAACAAAGTTTCTTTTGTGTGTGGTGAAGAAAAATAAATCGTTTTCTGATGGAGCATAATGTTCCGAAGAACCAAACACTCCGAACAAATATGTCTGAAAATAAACGACTGACAAAGGCAAATTTGTGGAAAAAAATTTAAATTTTAAAACATTTGAAAAATAAGTAGCATTACAGATAGGATATGAACAGAAAATCATTTATCTCATTAACAAATCACTAAACAAATCATTATAATGTAAGGTTAACGTAAACAAATGATTCTTTCATTACGGTCTTACAAGTGCCTACGGGTGAAGATGTTTCAAGATGAGAAGAGACCTACCTTCGGGATGCTCTGGAAAAAGAAGATGAAGGAAGAGGAGCGTGAGCGTGTGTGTCGAAGGAGCGAGCTGTCGAGTGAAAGTGAGCGGGACCGACGAACCTAAGTATAAACAGACGGCGGCTCCTGACACACTTCCGCGACCTTCACACACATCCCGGCGGCTCGCAAGCGGGTCAAGGGCCCTACGCGCAAATGCCGGCCGTCCGATCAGCAGTGGGCCCGCTCCGGTGAAAGTGATCGGGAGAGCGCATGCGCCCAACCAAGTGAAGGGGTATTTCCCAACTGATAAAAAAAAAAGTGGATTTTGAAGGTGAGGGATTCAGAGAAAAGAGAGATTTCGTAGGAGAAGGAGGTCCGTCCGAAAGCTCTGATGGATGAAAGAATCGGGTCACATAGTGATGGAAATAATGAGTTCCGACCCCTATATGAGTCGCAAAGATCATTGGATTTTGCAAGAATTTTCAGTATCAATAAAGTAAAAAATTCTGATAAAGCATTTTATCAAGCAACTAAATTGAGTAGATTTTTAAATTCTTTATTAAATAATGCTTTATTTGCATAATTTACATGTTAATTTTCTTATGTAAATTAAGTTAAAGTGAAGTATAAAATATTTTCAAAGAGAGAGAAAGGAATAAAATAGGATAGGGTGAGTGAGTAAAATGTAAAAAGCTCTGAGGGGGCACAACTTCCGACTCCAAGCTTTTCGATCCCCCACCCCTTCGAAAAGTTTTTGTCTGTTCTTTAGAAATACGGATAAAAAATAATTGTTAGTATAGAAATAATACAATGACCCTTTATGATTCAATACCAGAGATATTCTAGAACGGACTTTGAGACAGATTTTAGCTTGTGGGCAGATGACGAAGTCACCTGAGCTGGTATTTCCTTTTCTTCTCCCCCCTTCCATCCAAACTTTCGAACCATGTAATGGGGCGATGTCTAACTTTAAACATCATCATGCATTAAGTACGCTGAGCCCAAATGCACGATCATTCTTTGAGAGAACCAGGTTTCGAATCTGAAATCCTCCATTCCTTTTACTACCGTAACTCAGAAAATAGTTTTCTAAAGCAATCGCAGGGCCGCGATGACCTGATGGTAAGGTCTCGAAGTGAGAACTAGAGGGCTTCAGGTTCGAGGCCCGATTCCACCTAGGAACCGCGTGGTGTGGAAGCTTGAAGTGGGTACCAGCTCAGATGTCATCCTCGTCACCTGACCACGGTTCAAAGTTACGAAGTCCGTGCCCAAAATAGTCCTGGCGTTGCTTTATAACGGGATGTTAATATAAACCAAAATAATCACATTTAATTCCATTGATTCACTTAAAACCCGAACGCAATACTGTTTAACTTTGTTATATTAATTTTAGCAAAATATAATTAAGCATTTGTCTTATCGATCATTAGTTAACACCTTGAAGTATGAATTCACTTAACTTCCTAATTATATAACTCATCCTATATGGGAGATTTATTATTATTTCAGTTCCTATAATAATATAATAGTATTTGTAAAACTGAGACTTTCAAGTGATTTTTGCATTTTAAATTACTTAATAGCATTTTGCATTTTAAATTTAACTGAAGATTTAAAATTAAAAATTCATTCATTCGATGGGCGAATCCGACTCATCATTGTAATCTGATTAATACGTTATTTGCAGGCTTTGTATAGCTTTTTGTTAAAGTGTGCTTGGATCGTTACTGAAAATATGTTAAGAAATTTTTGACAACATTGTGCTATATGTCATGTAGTTAAGCCTTATCTGAGCCCCAATATGAAATGCGCCATGCACTGAATCTGAACCGGAAATATTTTGAATTTAATTATGCTTGCCATTAATTATATTTGTATTACTCTCTTAAGACCTTTATCCATATTGATTGTCAGCAAAACGTTTGTCATTGACGAGTCGAACAAAATCATTAAAGTGTTTATATGTATATGAATTGTATTTTGTAAATATTAAAAAACGCCCCGCAGTCGATCCGATGTTATTTTTCTTTCTTTTATTATTCAATTCTGCCAGTTACGAGACATCTCCTTTGATATGTTTTGTCTGAAATTATACTATCTAATAGCATATAAACCAAACAATAATTTAAAAAAATATATTGATGATTTCTTTAAAATATAATATTCTCATTTAGCTTCTCTAAATCATTATTTGTCTTACTTCATCAAAATAAAACGATTAAACTAAAATTCATTGATCAGATATCGAGCATTTTATGCCAAAGATGTCATGCCATATATTTGTCTAATATTAGAGTTTTTAAAAGTCAAACCAAAGTGAAAAGTCGAGAATTTTCTCCTCTGGGATTTCCCAAATACAAAAATAATAGAACGCCATTTTTTTTATTCCATTTCTGTCCTCTTCTGCATTTCTTTATTTAGCGGTGTGGATGGAGCACTAAAGAAGACAGCAAAACCTCGAAGATTATTCTTTTTTGAAGTGTGAGTTCCTTTCTTAGGTATATAGTGAAGAAGTTTGATGAACTTTGTGCTACGAAATATAATAAAGAAAATTGAGAATGCATTTTAAACGCCTTTTTTCATCCATTGGATTCAAAATTCGGCATAAATTTAGAATTCTAGCTACAAACCTGATTATCAAATGTTATTTATATAAACCGTAGCATTTTTGAGCTATCATATCATTTTCAGTATTATTTTAATACAGAATGATACAGATACAATACAATGATGATCAATCTGTATATTAAATTTCATTCATATAGCTATTCTTAATATAAGTGAAATGAGTTATGAGTTATCATTATACTAACAATCAATCATAGGGATAGACAGACTGTCTTCCAACAGATTTCGTCTAAATTTTGAATTAAAAATAATTCTAAAAATTTTATATTAAGTCAGTTAAGCAATGCTTAGCTTAATGCGTTGTTGAGTTATAATGTTAACAGACAGATATAATTCCCAAAATGCATTTTTCAGACTCACGTCTGTTTAAAACATGGATATCCATCAAAATCTGCAAGTCGAACTTCAAGAAAATAAAAGGGATGAAAAACTGATGCAAAAGCATAAAGATTTTAATCTCTCTCTTCTTATAAACTTCTAGCATAAACTTTATTCATTGCAATCTT
>JAPMOR010014343.1:111415-150623 GCA_026543865.1 Argiope aurantia
TTGTATGCTTATAGAAAATGTTACATTTCACAGAATGCAAACTCTTACATATCATTTTAAAGAGAATTTAATGCTGATTTCAATACAAAAAGCAAAATTCTGAATAACAAAATTCTGAAAAGCAAAATTCTGATTAATTCAAAAAATGATCTGAATAACAAACACTGTGATGAAGTGGATGGTAATTCCTAACTTTCCTGACTAATCACTGTTCTTATTCCGGGAACCAATAAAATGTTAATAACTAACTGCCAGAAGAAGATGACATCATGTTTAAAGTTGGAACAGGTCATTATTGTTCTTTTTTCTATAGAAGGAAGACTGTTTTTTACGTAATCAAATCACAAGTAAGAAATTTTGTTAGGCTTTTTAATATTTAGTAGAAATTGTAAATATTTCTAATATTTAGTCATGAAGCAATGCCATCAAATAAAAGAATAGATTGGACACTTAGAAAGAGAACTAAGATTATTGTGTTACATGAATGTGGTCTTTCCACTGCTGAAATTGCAAAACAAGTGGGTGGTTCAGTAACTACATATGGCGTCCGAAAGTTTTATTTACGATACCAGGAGTCAAATTCAATAAAAAACAATGCAGGAAATGGCTGAAAAAGGTACACCACATCTGTTCATGACAGAAGAATAAAAAGACTATTTCTCCATGATCGAAGAATGCCATCAGAGGCCACCAGAAGTGAATTGAATGATGCTGACATTTATGTCAGTTCAAGAACAATCAGGAGAAAATTATTAGATGTTGGACTAAGAGGTAGAATTCAAAGAAAAAATTTACAGTAGTGTATAAAAAGATTAGAGTGGGCAAAAGAAAACATTAATTGGCCAGGTGATCAATGGGTACAAGTTATACGGAATAATGAAACAAAGATATTGTTATTTGGTATCGATAGCGAAAATAGCTAAGACATAGAATAGGCGAAGAGCTACATTCTGACTGCATTCAAGCAACTATGAAGAATTCAGTTAGTATAATGATTTGGTCATGCATGTCAGCAGACGGTATTGGTCTCTTTCATGTTATCGATAGGACATTAAATACAAGAAAACAGATTGACTTATTCTAGAGCAAAAACTTTCACCTTCCATCAGTGAGCTCTTTCCCAACAGTGCATCATTTATTTTTCAGCAAGATTCAGCTCCTTGCCATACAGCAAAAATATCGAAAATATGATTTAGTACAAAGAGCATTTAATTGTTATCATGGCCAGGAAACAGTCCTAAATTCAAAATTATTGAGAACTTATGGCACCGTTTGAAAACTCTTATACATATGAAACGTTCATCAAATAAAAGAGGATTAATTGAGTCTATAATTGTTTCCTGGTATCAAGCAACAACAAAGGGAGATATTAAAACTGTCGTCAGCTCAATGAAACATCAGTGTGAAGCTGTAATAAAAAATAAAGGCTACCTTACTATCTCACTGGTAACTTACTGCAGTCTTCAGCATCTAAAATATCTCGATAATTATTGCCTTTCAACTTTTTTGTATTGTAAATATTTAATTTTGCTATTTTAATTTTAATTTTGCCCCTATATATGGTACTGAAATCAGCATTAAATTCCCTTTAAAATGGTATGCAAGTATTTTCATTTTGTGAAATGCTACATTTTCGACAAGCATACAAAGTTAGAAAACATTAAAATTTTCAAAAGTGCCCACAATTTTGGTCACCACTGTATATATATATATATTTTTTTCAAAAAGTGTATATATATATTTATATATATATATATATATATATATATATATACATACAGGGTGGTCAAAAAAAACTTCCCCTATATATGAAACCCTAGCGGCCTATCCGCTCAACCAATCGAACCAGAATTTCAGACATCGTTGTTTGAAGGTATGCGCTGGAGATTGTGATGATTCTAAACAACGCAGAACTCGTGGTTACGGCTACAGTGAGAGAGTTTTGAAATTTTAGAATGGCAACACCCACTTTTTCCTTTCGCAAATTGATCAGCGTATTGAAAAACCACAAATGGCGTTGGAACGATTAGCGTATGACGAAAATTGCCGCCGTAAAGTATATGCAAAGAAGAGCATTATAAAGGAATAATGACAACACAGATAGGAAAGAGAAAAAAAGTTTTTATTGGAATGGAAAGTTATAATTACAGGTTTGCAACGTGTTCATCTTCGCAGGCGACAACGCATTGCATTCGGGAGATTGTGGACAACAATGCCGAACGTAACATGAAAGGAGGAATCTGCATAACTTCACGTGTTATCGCATCTTGCAATTCTGACACAGTTACAGAATTCCGTTATTCCTAAATTGCTGCAACGAAATGTCATTAGGGACATTGTATGCATGCAAGATGGGGCTCCTCCACACGTCGCCCAATGTGTTCGACCAGTGCTGCAACAACACTTTGGTGATAGTGTCATCTCTAGTAACTTTGCAGTTTCGTGGCTACCGCGATCCCCCGACTCACTCCTATGGATTTCTGGTTCTGGGGTTATCTGAAATCTAAGATGTACACGCCTGGTCCACGAGATGTGTCAGAATTGCAAGATGCCATAACACGTGAAGTTATGCAGATTTCTCCTTTCATGTTACTATCGGCATTGTTGTCCCCAATCTCCCGAATGCAATGCGTTGTCGCCTACGAAGGTGAACACGTTGAAAACCTGTAAGTATAACTATCCATTGCTATAAAAACTTTTTTTCTCTCTTTCCTCTCTGTGTTGTCATTGGTCCTTTATAATGCTCTTCTTTGCAAATGCTTTACGGCGGCAATTTTCGTCACACGCTAATCGTTCCAACGCCATTTGTGGTTTTTCAATACGCGGATCGATTTGCGAAAGGAAAAAGTGGGTGTTGCCATACTAAAATTTCAAAATTCTCTCACTGTAACCGTAACCGTGAACCCTGTGTTGTTTAGAATCATCACAATCTCCAGCGCATACCTTCAAACAACCATGTCTGAAATTTTTGTTCGATTGGTTGAGCGGATAGGCCGTTAGGGTTTCATATATAGGGGAAGTTTTTTTTTGACCACCCATGAATGCAAAGAAAATAAACAATAGACCATATGAAAAGCGAACAATAATAAAATAAAAAATGAATATTAGTTAATTTCTTTTTTTAATGATGTTTAATTTCTTTGTTTCTTTTTCCTATAAGTACCTAATTAAAATGGTATTAGAGACGGTCATAAAAATAATAACTCCACTAAACCTTAAATATTAGAAAGCAATATTTCCTCATATATAAATAGCTGCTGTATTAATATTGCTTTTACTGATTTTCTTTCTTGTCTCTTAGAAGGAAAAAAAAACAATCAGACGAAAGATTATACAAAATTATTCAAAATAAATTCAAAAGCAAGCCAAAAATTACATCACCAAAGACAAAAGAATTATTTAGTAAATGAACCAAAATAAATAGCCAAGCCTTTCCAAATTAAGTTGTTGTCATGTTATTGCTGATGTTTACAGTATAGATTTAATAATACCATTGTTTGTTTTAGCAAGACTATACATGACACCTTCAGATGATTGTATGTTTGTACATCAGCACAGATTTAACTAATTTTGATATTCGTATTAATGTGTCAAGGTGGTACAGTCATATCATAAGACCTTATTTTTATAACAATAGCTGAAGCTATTAAATCTTGTCAAACAATTAAGAGATCTAAAATCCTCAATTAAAATAACTAAGAGGAATAATAAATGCAATATTTATGAGCAATTATGATTCATTTGTATTGAAGCACTATATTTCACAGTAGAATACGTATAAAGAACTGCGAATTGCATCACTTTGAATGGCAACAAGCTTGTAGCTTAGAAAGTACATTTTACAATTGCACTGAACGCTCTAAGCTAATATTTCAATGTCAAGTTCAGAAACTAATACCATGAATATGTTAATGTCAGGAATTTGCCTTTATTATAAATTCAAAAGATTTGATTTTAAAAGTGAATCCGTATTATAAAATACTTAAGATGATATTTTGAAGATAAAATACACCGTTTTAGCTATTTTACTAGATAATAAGTCTGATTTTACTTTACAATTGTCTACTCAAACAGAGCAACACGCATTTCTATAAATATAATGCATCTAAATTAAAATTTTTAAAACGCCTTACCAAAAGATAGATTAAATGTCATCATTGACGTGTATCAGTCTACCGCCATTGTTCTTCACGATTCTAATTTATAATTTAATCTCTGTTTCTAGCTTAACGTTTACTTCTTTACAAAACAAACCCCAATTAATAAAAATTTAACTACCACAATTCTAAAATTTGGGATTAGTGTATGTTTTTCTTTATATAAATGTGCAATCGGTTAGAAAATTTTAAAAAGTAAGAAAAATTCTATCAAATGAGATTCCATCGACAAATCACTTTTGAAGGACGTAAAGTCATAGCAGACATGTGACATAGTTACGTGCGAAAAAGACAAATTCGAATAGTTTTTAACTGTCAGACAATCTCAATCAGATAAAATCTTTCAAATGAAGAAAGAAGATTGTATTTCTTGACACACTTACGGTTTCTTTAAAGCTTTAATCAGACAAGCGTTTTATTTAGTTTCTTCCATAAAATAATATTTAGATATTTTTTTATTGAAAATCGAAAGATATTATAAATAAATTGAAACATAATGTAATCATTAGAAAGAAATTCTTAAATACACACTGAAAATTAAAATATATTTGAAATGTGAATAAAATACCAATTTGTTTTGAATATTTCTATCAGGATATGACACTTTAACAGTTGTGTTTTGATACTCATATTTATTTTTATTTAAAAAAGTGAGTTATTTAAAGTGAAAAGTATAAGAAAAAGAATATGAAATGTAATAATTTTAGAATAAGAATATTACAAACGAACTAAAATATTTATTATTCTAATAAAATATCAAATATACAGACATTGTACGAATTAGAATATTTATTCTTACAAAGCTAGAATATCTATCAGATAATTTCTTCACGATAAACTTTATATAACTATTTCGAGTATGGATGTAAGCTCAAAAAACGAAAGACGATTTGATATTGTAATTTGAATACGGTATTATTGTTCCAGTTTACAAGGGGCTCGATTCCCGGCTAAGTCTTAGATGTTTAACTGTTTTTAAATGAATATCATAAAAATGAAGGCGATAAATTAGATAATCATAAATATTAAAAAAAAAGTTTTAAAACATTTTTATCAACATATCAAAGAGGAAAAATAGCATTTTTCTCAAAACGTTTTGTAGTCAAAACAAAAATCGTAAAATTGTGAGATGCAGGAAGTAATGAGAATAGATTACAAAGCCACAATAAATATCATAAAATACAAAAAAAATCCTTGCTAAATTTGTATTAAAAATATGATAAATGTGATAGAAATTTATCATATTTATGATATTTCTGTTCCTTACCTTTTTATGATTAATAAAATAAAATCGAATCTTTTGTGTATGAGATACTTAAAATTTCACTCTTGAAGATCAGCGGCAGTTAAATGTTTTATTTCAATTTTTGTATATCAAATTTGTTATTTAAAATATATTTATATCGAAATTAAATTAAAGTTTATATTTCATCTTGAAGTTGAGGAGAACAAAAGACACCTGAAATGTGGATTATATAAGGTCCTTAGAGGGATCTGGCTCTTAGATGGGATTATAAGGAATGACTTAATACTGTGCCTTCTTTTCTTGCTTTAGTCTGGAGTGAGTGAATGCTAAAATTAATATGAATTACATTATAATTATTCAAATTTTTAAACAATATCAAACAATATTGTCAAACAAACAATACTATCGAGTTTTTTCATTCTTACTGATTTTCTCAATCATAATCGAGTAATTGCTTTAAATAGACAAACAAAATCAAGAATAAGCAAATTTTTCTCGAATCCAGATTCTTTACGACATAAGTATTCGGAATTTATAATTTAAGAAGTCAATTTTTAAAACAATAAATAATGAATATTCGTTTAGGATGAAAGAAACAAAGAATACTTTTTCACAAAATATCATGACTGAAAGAAATTAACAAAAATCCTTATTAAATTAATTTATTTATTTGCTACAAAATCATTCTATCCTTAGATAATGGCTCATTACATACATTTTCATTAAAAAATGCAAGTACAATGCAACAAAACGAAAGAAAGTGTTTTAGTAGTACTAAACTGGTCATTTGCATAAATAACTCGGTCATGAAAGTAAATATCGTGCTTAAAAAGCCATTTCAACATTAAGAAGATTCTTTTTATCAGTCCTTTAAAAAGAAAGAGTTTGATATAAAGATTTAAAAAAATAAATCCAAAGCGAATTTAATGTGGGAAGCGCATAGAATCGTGAAAACTTTTTTCCAAGACGTTAGAAATTGTTTAGGTATGTATCTAGACCACCACGTCTGAGAAGCAACTAGGCAATGAAACGCATTTTCACTGTTCCAGTTCCATGAGAATATTAAAGAAATAGGTTTTGACCATAATTGTTGGTAAAAAGAAGCAAAAAATATATGTGGCTTGTCCCTTGATGTTTTAATAGTCTTCTATATATTCTAATCTAAAGGGAGGGGGGGGGGGCTGAAAGTAACAGATTTTTTCTCTTAACTATTTTTGAGCACATTTTTATAAATTTCAATCAGTATTATTTCTCTAAGTTTCGTAGATTATATTTTTCTTATGTGTTTTCTTGCGATGTATTTTCATTCGAGTAATTTTTAACATTTTTTTATCGGAATAATTCTAAACTAAGGGGGTTTTTTTAAACGTAAACTTACGTAATAAAATTCGGTATGTTGTAAATTGTTCGGTAGAATTTTGCAATACCTTCTGTAAACATCGGTGCCGATGTTGCAGCGATGTTTCCCGGGAAACAATTTAGTTTTTCTTGAATATCTTAAAACCTCTTCAGTTTTCACACTACAGACTTATATCAAATTAAAGAGTATAAAACTCCTTATATTTTCAAACTTTTATTTTTCTTAAAGTTTTAATATTTTTGCAGATAAGGGTTCTAAACTACTTTTTCGTTTACAATAATTTACGACTCTCTGGTTCATCAAATCCGCATGTTACTCACATGAAAAATTGCCTTTAAGAATTTGCTTTCACTTAAAAAAAAATTCATAATCGAAACACAATCTGTTATTTTTTATTAATTTTTTACAGTTTCCAACAGTTTCTCACACTTTTCACACACTAAACGTCATTTTGGACCCCATGTTGTATGGTGATTCTTTACCCTTTTGGTGCCTATTATTACCCTTCTGAATTTGTCATATATATATCTATATATATATTTATAATAAAGCTCAATGTGTGTGTGTGTGTGTTGGCGCTCTACAGGCCAGACCATTCAACCTACAGCTACCAAATTTAACACGTGTATACCTTGGAGGCCGGCAATGTGCACCTAGGGGTTATTTTTTTAAATTTTTAATCAGAATTTTATTTATTTAAAAATTAAGCGAAATTTTGGCGTGTTTCTGCTATAACTTCTGAAAATATTACCGCACAAAAAAGATTTTTACATGAAGTTAAAGATCAAAAATTTATCTTTTAAATGATACCAATGTGTTAACCTTCAAATAAAATTTCTATTTTTAATGAATTTTTAAATAAATATTTTAACTATATTTTTCAATAATTTTTTTCGTACAAAATAAAAATAAAATTCAAGCTGCAAGAGCACGTTTCGCATTCATGGGAAAAAAATTAGCTTTTTTCAAAGTGTTCCCATCACATTGATTAAAGCTCGAATTAAAATAAATTAAATCTTTTTGGAAATAAAATCTGCAAAAATATAATTTTCGGCACGTGTCTGCAGGAAATGAAACAAATATGAAATATTATTTTTTCTAAAAGATAAATTCAAGAAAAATTATTTTATGATCTTTTACACTCTCTATATTATTAATCCAATAAATCAGTTTTATTTTAAGGCAAGTTTTGTTTAATATGAACAGGATATCCATTCAAATCAGGGCCACACAGCTAATTTGTAAACCTTTAGTAAGATACAGATCTGCTAAAATGGTCTAAAGGGAAAATGACTATATTTTATGTAATTTGATTCAATAAATGCTCTAATAAATAACGAATTTTTGATTTCACATAAATCTTCTGCTGTGGAAATCACGATTAACAAAATGTTCTTGAAACACTAATATTTTAAATAAAAAGAGTTAATTTCCAGTCAACTAAATCAATCACTTAAACTGACTGATTTATGAAAATTTGAATATCACTATTCAATAAAAAAAAAGATAATTTTAGATTTTCCATCGATCGTTTCAAAGAAAATATGCCAATCAGCGTGCAGGTTTCTCAAGATTAATTGGCCTAAGATTATGAAAATGGTGAGTTTTTCTAAATTTTTAACATTTAAAACTTCATAAATAAGTCTTAGTTGATCGTGGAAAATAGAAACATTCATTCATTTAATTGAAATTTGGTGTGTCCAGAATATTTATCAGAATATGATACCTTACTGCATTAAATTTAGACTTCATAATTTTTGAAATATATTTACGGGCCGGAACAAAATATTATTATTGATTTCATTTCAGTCCTTTTGAAAGCAAAACTAAAAACTGAATTTTATGCTGAATCTGAGAAATTTTTGTTGAATTATTCTTTGAGATATTATATAAATTATGAAAAATATTTTGTAGTTAACATAAGACTTAAATACCGAGCGATTCTGTTTGCAATACTCATATTCAATAATAATAATAAATAAATAACAATAAAAATGATAAATAAAATAGAACGCTTGGTTTTATTAAAAAATATCTTTATATTGATTGCAATTTCATCATTTCCACTTTAAATTAAAGTTGAAGTTTTACCGGAAATGACAACAAATTAGCAAAATATATATAGTAAATTGAACAAAACGATCTAAACAACAGTATAAATTTGGTATGACTATTAAAATTTGAAGATTTAAATTTTGGTATTTAAAACATTCTTTGTTAGTGAACAGCACCTATTCTCCAAAATCTCCACATTGAAATAACTTATACAGAGGGCGAGAGGATGATCAAGAGACATCTGTTTACATTGCGATATAAAAGCAGTGAATGAATTTATTTTTCCTTCAGTGATTTTACTATGGGATTTTTGATAGAGATTTCTTTGTCATGTGTCGATTTAGGACCAATAATCTGAGGTACCCTACACCTGCATATCTAGTAATCTGAGGTTACACCTGCACATTTAAAAGGTAGGCAAATTTTAAGAATTTTTATCCTTTCGTTATTGGCGTGGGAACGACGGAGGCAGCAACTTTATTAAGCACATGTTAAAAAGAATTAAGCAAAAAAGTATAATATAGCCAAAATTCTTTCAAGATGCTCAAAATTTCTTTGAAAATCAACAAGTCGATTAAACGTCTTTTTTTAATTCAACCACGTTGGATATCGAAATGAATGAATAATTAAAAAGTAATCTGTGAATGTAATTTTACATTACTAATTTTTCTTCTTTAGTTAGACTAAATTTTGTATGCTATTGAATGATGTTTGGCAACATTTATGTAAATAAAGAGAGCCAAAATAGTCAATTGGACATGAACTGTAGCATGAATTTGAGAATTAAGTTAAGACTTCCGCTCAAATCTTTTCCAAGAGGATGAAGTTTTTAAATTTCAACAGAATTCTGGCTCCTGCCGTATAGTAAGTATGTATCAAAAAAGGTTTCAATATTTCATACTTGTATATCTAAAGAGAATTTGAACTTCCACTCAAATGATAGTGACATAAAAATAAAGTTATAATTCTTAAGCATCTCAACAATAAATATCATTCATTTTTTACTTCCTTCGTGTACGTTGTATAGAGAAAATACAGTAAACGTCGAAAAATTCGAATTCGAGATTTTGAGGAATCTCCACTCTTTAGACCTCCCTGAGCACTCAAAGCACAATTCTGGAAAATGTCCGTCTGTTTGTCTGCCTGTGACAAAAACAAAACGCTTTAAGCTAGACATTTGAAATTTGGAATATGGTCTTTACACCAAATTTGCAGATTTCTATCAAATTTTTAGTAAAATCTGCTCAGAGAAAGCTCGTCTGTCCAGCTCTTCGAATATGAGTTAACACGATAAGTAAAAAACGGAGAGAGCTAAAAAGATAAGATTGATACACAGATTTAACATCTATAGTGTAAGCACCTATCAAAGATAAAACCAACAATGGGTTGACTGTCTGTCGATCTGTACTTTCGGAAACATGTTAACGCGATAAGTGAAAATCTCAGTGACTTAAATATATCAATTTAGGCATGGGCAACTGCAGTTTTGTGTCAAATTTTGGTTTCAATCTGGTGAGAAAAACGCGTCTAAAGCACAAATTCGATTTTCGGATACTACTAACACATATCAGGAAATAACCCCCATGGAACTCGCCAAGAATAACACGATAGATTCAGTAAAAATGCTAAACTTACGTCAAAAGTTAATATTTCGTAAGTATTATACGTCAGTGTCATAGAAGACGTTGTCTGGCATGACTAGTTTATTAGAGAATACGAAAGAAAGTTTTTTTTTTTTTTGAGAGGAGGGGATACTCCAACTGGTTTTAAATAAATTTTGGTGAATACATGATTTTTTGAAACATTGAAAAGCAATCTTCAGATTATTAATTAAAGATTTATCAATCGATCCTGAACTTCCTCTAACAGATTAAATGTGTTCACATATAACTCTTTTATGCGTATTTTTACTCTACTGATTGTCTTTGGGCAATTGGAGCTATATAAATTCAGTCCTTATATAGTAAGTTTATGTCTCTATTTATACAGAAATTTTATTCATAGTATTGAATTCCTACGTTTTTATGGAGAAAAAAAATGTGTTTTTTCACTGTTGGCACGATCAGGTGAATTCTCCGGATGATTGATAAGTCGCCAAGTGGTGGCAATCGGCGCCAATAGGAAGCGACCGCAAAAGCGTTGACCCGCTGACTCCGCGAACTCCTTCGTCTCTCTATCTCTCGCGTAACTGGTCTTCAGGAGGGCTCTCACGAACTGTAGAGAGGGGTGTGCGCGGTCAAGATGGCCACGAGACCTCTTTCTGGGATCTGATCCTTCATTGAATGAGCTGGCTAAGACGCCCAAATGAAAGCAGGAGAGAATAATATTTTTGAAAATAATTGGCCACAGTAGTAAAACTCGACAGAGTAGGCCGCCAACAACACAAACGGTGTTCTGGCAAGAAAATTATTTATTCGATCCACCTTAAAAATTATAATATCATTACCAACTTCAATAATTTTTAAATGATGCTAGATTATGCAAAATGCAACAAACTAAGCAAAAGCGAGTCTTTTCGACTTATTCCAATAGTTGTTCAACAATATTGCGAATATGGGTCGATTCATATCGAGTTCTTCATATTAAAAGGCTGAAGTTAAAAAAAAATATTGAAAAGGACTTTTAAATTTGCGCATCCCATCAAATGACTGCCAGCATTTAATTTAGCTAGCAGGAACTTTTACATTCCCATTATTCTAATACTTTCATATTTAGAAGCAAAACTTATTTTTTTTAAAATTCGATTTCAAAATAATTTATTGCAATAAATTTAGTGAAAATGTTACAAAATATAAACTCAGAAACACATATTTGAAACAAATATATAGAGTTAAATTTCTCATAATGGCAAGCAATTGACGTTTTAGAAAGTTTAACCTTCCATTTCCTAATAGCAACAGATCTCTGGGACTTCAGGTATTGAAATGCTCGAATTATTCTTTCAAAATTAAAAGAATTTCCCTACCCTTTCATAAAAAAAATCTCAAAGACTGCTTGTATTCTTAAAGAATTGTACACAAAAGAGGATTTTGCTTGACCAATGGCTATTAGGAGGATTTCAACATGGAAATAAATTCAACTATTCTTTTCTTCAGGGTGAGGCACTTTATCGAAAAATGCACGCTCATCGGATATTTCAATCTACAGCACTTAATGAAGAGTGGATGAAAGGTATAGAATAATTGGGTGGTCACCGTACTTTGCTTGAACGGGCATTTCGGTCGATTCAAAATTGAAAGGTTTGATTTTAAATTCAAAATTTAGTCCTATGGGATAGAAATTATGTAATGAATTATTGAGTTCCCTTTATCGAAAAATGCACACTGATCGGATATTCAATTTACTGCATTTACTAAAGAGCATAAGAAAGATACATAATATTTGGGTGGTAGCCATGTTTCGCTTGAATGGGTGTTTCTGCCAGTTCACAATTGAAAGGGTTAAATTTGAATTCAAAATTTAGTCCACCATGATAAAAATTAGGTAATGAGTTATTGAAGAGGAATTGTAGGCTTGTGTGGATGTAAACAATTTTGGTCTCATCTTTTGTCAACGATGAATGAAGTGAAACATGTATCGGAAAAAATGAAAAAAATGAATGACGAGCTAGATGAAGACGATAAGTAAATAAAGAAAATTACTTGCGGAATTACATATTATTACGTATTAAGAATCATGTGGATGGATCATCAACTTTTGCAAATTTTGCCGATAAATTATTAATCTATGTCAGAATATGATGCTATAAAGCTTTATTATGTACGCATTAGATTTTTAAGACACCAACATCAAACAACATTCTAAGTTACATTCTATAACATTAACAAAAATACAGAATTTTCTTGTGCTAATATATATGTGTGTGGAATTATTTAATTTACCTTTTTGTAGTATAAAATTGAATGTATGCGTTCTAATTTAAATAATTTACCGAATTTTCGACATTATTTACTTCTCTTAGATTTATTTGTGTTAGAATGTTCGAAAAACACAATCACTCAGTTTTGTGATTCATTCAATTTCACTTAAACAAAAGTATTTGTACGTCTGAGTACTCCAAAGTATTCGCAAACACACGTGCGAAGTCACCAACGAATTTCGCACGTGATCATTTTTTATCAACCAAGAACTGATGGTATGACACAACACGAAATGGTAGTACCTAGAACCATTTATTTAATCAAACGGAAAGCTCTTATCTTTCATCATCGAGATTCCTATGCAAATTTATTTAAAAGAGATTTGATTGTTATAAAATTTTAAAGATTTCGGAAACTGGGTAAATAGTGTGAAGCGAAGATCCACACAGCTTTATGACATGCCTTCACGAAACATCTGCAATTCACTTACAAAATCAAAGCTCGCGAATCAAGATAACAAAGGATGGGGCAATGTGGAAAACGCAAGCATACAAAGATCCATTGAGCAAACAATCTGAGTACTTTTCGCCTAATATTATAAGATCTACAATTTAGAAATATTCAATGTAATCTTTATGCAAACCAGCAGCTGCATGAATTGTGATTGCACGATTTTGTTACTCAAATCAAATGCTATTAAGCCTATCATTTTTTTTTCTAAAATGGGATCGATTAGCATTCCTTTCAGATTTTCCCATCCATTCCTTTTGCTTACAATTTAATTAAATATTCTTAATTAGTTTTATGTGTGCTCTTTAATACAAATCACATAAAGTCTTATAGATTTATACATTTGTTTTTGAATTTGAATGCCACTATAAGCCAAAAAGTTAGAAAACAAATCACATCAAGTCTTATAAATTTATAGTTGTTGTTGTTTCTGATGGCACTTGCCATGGCTAGCCCCGCTGATCAAAGTCAGCGATTTTAAGCCGAAAGAAAACGTCTATTGTTTTATAGCATAAATTTATTCATTTCTTTTTGAGTTTGAATGCCACCGCACGTTAAGAAGTTAAAAAACAAATCACATCTAGTCCTATAAATTTATTCATTTCTTTTTGAGTCTGAATGTACTACAAGTCAAGAAGTTAGAGTACAAATCACATCTAGCCCTATAAATTTATTCATTGGATTTTGAGTTTGAATGCCACCACAAGCCAAGAAGTTATAATCATGAAGATATAGGTTCATTCCACCTGTTAATGAAATGAGCCTATATGAGATAAAATGAAAGCCTGTTTGGGATATAAGAGAAAAATGAGCTTAAATGAATAAAAAATTATAATACCACATTTGAGATTAAAAATTATATACATATATTTTAGGCAGTTCTTGACTCCAAAACGAATACAAAATGCATACAAAATGAGAGATGAGCATAACCTAAAATAGAACATATGTTAAATATTTTTAAAAATTTAAGACTAAACTTGATTTTGGATGCGAAAAACATACTGTCTTTGTATTTGTTTTTCCCAATTTTCTCTGCCCTGATCTCAAGTGATTCGAACCCAATCTGTACATTTTTCATACTGCGATTGGCAACAATTCAGACAAAATAAATATTTATACAAAGATTGCAGTTGTGAAAAGAGGTGAAAACGCATAAGATATCGGGGTTGATTTAAACAAACAGAATATGCTAGAGTAGTAAGTATATTTAATTGTTTTTAAACTTTTTTCAAAATGGACTATGTTTTATTTTATTGTTAATATATCATTTTTAAGAAAACTGATATCGTATTTGAACCACCTTTATGACAATTCATTGCAAACTAACTCTGCTAAAAGTTGTCTTGGACAACAATACAGAATATCAGATATAAATTATATGGGTAATTGAATGCTAATTAGAAGTTTGCAAAATAGGATTAATAGGGTAAAAATAGGATTGAAGGTAAATTGGTAATATCCACAAAAAATAATTGAATTGATAGTGTTTTGTATTAACCATATGTCATACAACTTATCGTCCAAAAAATTGGTCAAAGATGTCTTGTTCATTATAACCAGCCGTTAATCACCAAAAAAAAAATCTCAAAAGGATAAGTAAAATCTCACCAATGGCATACGGTTACACATGAGTATTGAGTTAAAAGTCGTCTTAAAACAATGAAATGTTCAATAAAAATTATAGAATTAAAAATTGTCCTTTATCAGGGTATTAGTCTGTTCTAAATAGATCAGCTCTAAATCAAAATCTTTATAACGGGGCACAAGCGATCTAGCGAAAATATCTATCTACGATATCTTCACGATATTATCCGGCATTCAGAATATCGAACAATAAGGTGTATTGTAAACATCATTTGCTTATGGACTAGAAAGGAGTGTAAAAAAATAAAGTTTCCATACATTAGGGACAAAGCCCCAATTTTTTTTATTAGGAAAATTCACTTGCCTATTCAACCGAAGGCTTATCGTGTGCTCTGTTCAAATCAGACTAAACCTGTGTTTAAATCCAAATACCTCTGAATTATTATTTAGATTTTCAAAATAAGAAAAGTGAAAATATTTACAGAGGATCTGGAAAATGGTCTAATGATCATGGATCAAAATTAATGGTTCATACCATTGTCAAGGAATTATTTCAAAAACGGATGTAGAATAAAAACGATATTTTCTTGAAAGCTATGAAATTCTGAATTTTTATTAATTTCTGTTCTCCTCTATTTAAATGCAAAAAATGAAAAAAAAAATACATCTCATTTTATTATACAAATACCGCATAGATTTTTTTTGACTAATAATTCTTCATTCCTTATTCTTTTTCATCTTTCACCCCTTTTCACGTGTCAGTGTGTCTCGTTCTGGTTCGAAATTCTTTGTAATCCGTATAAAATAACAGTTGAGCAAATTTGCCATTGAGAAGCTTAGAATATTCCTTTTTAATGTCTCACCGATTGTGCATAAAGATTCATAAAACATTCCTTCAAGTCTTCCTTTTCAACTACATTTCACTTTACAATCGCCTTTTCATAAATACTAAGGAAAATACGTGATGGAATGAAGAAATAGTCACATGTCAGAATTCGCCAATTCCAGCGTGTAAAGACAGGTTTTATTTATTCAGATATACACTTAATAATTTTTTTTTGCTCTTTATCATCATTATAATTAAGAATAAAATTTAAAAAATATATATAAAGAGGGACGAATCGAGTAAAAAAACAACAATTCGTTTGGTTGGTTCAGATTCAATACCGCAAAAGCCAAACCTGACCTCAATGCGCCAAAAAAAATGACAGTAAAAAAGCGAATATGAAACATACATTTTATTAATGTATATTAGGACCTGAAAACACAAGATACCAGAAATACCAGAATAAAATTAAGAAAGTTAAAATCAAGTAAAAAGCTAGGAAACTGTTTAAAATGTCGATGATGAACAATTGACAATTTCATTAGAATATTGATCGCAGTTTAGATTATATGTAATTACCTCTTAATTCAGCAATTTTTACTGGAGAATTGTGAGAAATACTTCTTCATTTTTTTCTATTTATTATGTTTATACGTCTATCATCAGCTTTCCTTTTTCACTTTCTCGAATACAAAGTATAGAGAAAATATATTGTAATCGTCAAAAAATTCCAACTCGAAATTTTGATGAATCTTCATGTTTTATACTCCCCAAGTTCGAAAACCTCATTTTTGGAGTTATATTTCTTGAGCACGATTTCTTTTAATTCATGCCTTTTCAATTTTTTTTATTATATTATATTTGATATATTTTAAATTTAGTGTTTTTAATTATTGTTGCTTTGCTTTCTGTGCCATTTATCAATATCTATATGAATGGTGCATATATCTTATGTTTTGTTCTCTTTTTTTTTCTTCTTATCTTTATTATTTGTCTTTTTTTTAATTTAAAAAATGAATTTCCCCTCCATCCATCCAAACTGAAAAGAGCCTCTTTCTTAACTCTAAAAACTGAAATGTAGGCGGTGAAATTTAATGTCTGTGACAAAGATAACTCAAAAACATTTTGAAATAACCTAACAAAATTTATTATATGGTTTTCTTTACATCAAATTCGCAGATTTCTATTAAATTTTGAACGAAATCCAAAAATCAGAAGTTTGTCTATCCAGCTGCCCAAATATAATTTAACACGATTTACTGCAAAACGATGGATGGATAAGTTTGATGGATAAAATTTGGTATACAGATTTAGAATTTAAATTGTAAATATCTGTCAAATTTGGAATTTAATCTGTGAAGGGATTGACTTTCTGTCTGTTTGTGCTTTCATAAGCCCGTTATAACTTTAAAATTCAATGTATTAAATATATGAAATTTGAAATGTTATTTTGTGACTGTCACATTTTGTCACATTTTGATTTCAGTCGGTTGAAAATAACGCATCTAAAATACAAATTCGATTTTCTGGTACCTATTGCTAAATGTCAGGGATTAATCGTCAAAGGATTACACTATAGATTCAGTAAAAATGCTAAATTCATACCAAACATCAATATTTCATGACTATTGTTCTCCAGTACCAAGCAAGGCATTCGTATCTTTATCCAAGGTCCACCGTTTTATGCAGTGGAGAGGGCAGTAACAATTTTATTAGAGAGTATACGGGGCCGTGGTGGCCTGGTGGTAAGGTCTACAATTTTGAATAAAAAGCACCAGTTTTGCTTAAATTTTTTAAATTTTGAACGTAAAAACTATAATATAGAGGAAATTAGAAATGGTTTCATTCCCAAGTCCAAAATATCGAACCGTAAATATATTTTGGGATTGATTTTCCAATTTTTATTTTCAAATTTATTCTTAGTTATAATATGCAGTAGTGGCATCGTGTACATAAAAATAAATGTGATTGACACAAAGGTTCATCAAAAATAAAGCGCAAGAATGCTTCAGATTCACTATGGAATATAACAACCTGATTTGAAGTTCATAAAATTTTAAGAGCAATAATTTTTATAAGCAGGAAAAGTCGAACAGGAAGGATATTTTATATGATGTTTCAATATTTTATTGACGAAATTTATGTCTTTAGTCTTAAGTAATCCTTTTAAGATAATTTCTAAAGATCTCTATAAAATGCAATGCTTGAAAGTATAATGGTAATAAAATTTAATGCACTTTACTTCGAAGCAAATATTTTGAAACTCTTTGCTTTTCAATCAGTGTCCTAATCTTTATAATGCATGATTAGGAAATGCAGTGCAATTTTTAAATTCATATTATTCTAGCGGATATTCAGAAAGACTTTGTTAAGAATACTTCGGACAGAAATTTTTATTTAAATTACTATTATTTACAACATTAAAGAATTGCATCGAAATCCCTCTAATAATCCCTATAATTTCCCAACCCAAAAATATTTTGTCGTTACTTTTACTTTCTCTAATAAGAAGTATAGAGGCCTGTAATCATTAAAAATATTCGAATGTGAGATTTTGACGAATCTCCACTTTTCAGCTACATTTGGAAGATACATTTTTAGCATTATGTCTGTGTCAATCAGTATGTTTGTCTGTGAACACGATAATACAAAACGCTTTGAATCAGACAAATGAAATTTGGTATATGGACTTAAGACCAAATTTCTATAGTTGTACCAAATTTTGAAAGAAATGTATTCACAGAAAGTCGATCTGTATGGCTGTTCGATTACAAGTGAACTCAACAGCTCCGAAACATAAAGAGTTAGATAAAATATGATGCACAAGTTTATCATCTAAACTATAGATTCTTATCAAGTTTTCGACCAAATCTGTCATAGGGTTGAGAGTCCATCCATTTGTACTGTCGCATACACATAAACGCAATGAACTAAATTAATGAAATTTGGTATGTAATATCTATAGTCACAAGATAACATACCAAATTCATATCAAATTTTGGTTTCATTCGGTCAACAATAGGCATTTGTGGTCATCCTGAGGTCCATAAATTTATGCGAGGGTAGGGGATAAGACTTTAACTGGAAAATATTTTTAAAAGCTTTGGGGAAACTACTCCCGGAAATTTAATTTTGGAAATACTGATTAGTCCAGCATCTATCGTATTTTGATGCCTTTTATGCTATATTAGTCGCCTTTGGCGATCAGTTTTTTTCACTCGGAATAATGGCTTTCCTAGTTGTTAAATCATTAACAAGGGACGTGTTAATGCAAAGAGTTTCAAAATATTTACTTCGAAGTAAAGTGCTTTAAATTTTAATACATCCCGTGTATAATTTATATCCCGTGTTAAACTATTAGCACGGGATGTATTTATTTAACTTTTCACTTTGTTATTTGATAAGAGTGAATAATAGGGAGTTTAATTATGTCAGGTCTACACAAATTACTACGTGAGCAAAATAAAAAACTTATGGATATACTACAAGATAAAATCAAAATGTGAATCCTACTTCTAAGTTAATGTCTAAAGAAAATGATTTTTCAGTCTTAATTTTAACATTGTCAAAACATATGATTGGATAGCCTGACGAAAAAATAAAATCAGTTTGAATTTCATCATTTTTATAAATTCATTGCCTGGAACAGATTGTGGATCAAATTAAAATTTTAAAAGATCATTTATAAATTAATATTTGAATTTTAAGATTGTGGAGTAATGTTTTTGAAAGAAATAGCTGCAAAGCAGCAAAAAAAATCTTTTTAATTAGCATATAAACTTAATAGTGACCTTATTCGAGAACACATATGCCAAATTTCATCCAAAATTCCGAAATTGGACAAAAACTAAACAGCCATTGAACTGAAACAAGTAAACATTCATCTTTAAGCGCATACATTTATATCCTATAAAGTTAAAGCTGTCATTTTAATAAACTTTCATTTATAATGAGGTATTGTAAATGAATAGTTACTCTGAACAACAGTTTTAAAAATATATAATAATTAGCAAATTATACTAAGATTTAGTTCACTATAACTTTAAAGCCTGCGAAGGATTCTGGATAATTACACAAAAAAGACCCGGAAGCATTCTGACTTTAAAAAGCAGACTTCTTCTGAACGTAACATTAGCATACTATGAAGAAAGTTCGAATGTCAAAGTGTCTTGACCGCATTTAAAAACCAATTAAAAAGCGACCCTTTGTATGTTTCCTGAATTCAAGCATATTCTCATTACCATTTAAAAGGCAGCAGCATTTAGTTGTTTAATAATTGTCTCCATATGCACAACAATATATAGATGGAGACATTTATATTTTTTCTTATAAATCTCTTATTACAAGGAAGAATGAAATAATTAATGGCTGCTAACTTGCTATAAAATAACATTTCCCCCAAACCAATCTACTAATAAATAAATTCCTTACAAAACATCTGTAGAATAATGCAAAATTCTTATAAAATTATGAAATCAAGATTCAACAAATTAGAAAGCTTAGAATTAAAAAAAAAATTCCAATAAATTATTATATTGCGTTCTTAAATGTTTTCCATGACATGTGAGACTGAAATTTTACAAAGGATGTATAGATGTTTTGGTAATTGCCTATTTATGCCGTAAGATAGCAGTGCATTGATTGCACTGCAAAACTTTACCAACTGTAACTGCTCTCTCCATTTTTTAACTGTACTAAAACTAAAATTGTGATATTTTATGCTGAAGAACTGCATGTGATCTCCAATTCCAAACAAAACGGAGCAAAATGTTATTATGTGACAAACTTTTATAAAAAGACACAATTACATTATGTACTAGAAATATCAAGGTTGACTTGAAATAGGTATCTTTATAATATGTAATAAGAGCCAATACGATGGCATGTTAATTTTATACTTAATATCATATTACAGAATAAATTTAAACTTATTAATTGAGATCGATTGGATTGAAATATGCCATTGCCTAAAGCATTCCAAAACTTCTACAATAAATCAAAAAAATTTTGTCTAACAAAGCTTACTTTATAGTGTCAAACTTATTCATGAGGCATTTATGAATACTGTTTCACAGTTATTTATCTTTCAAGATGAGTCATAAGAGTGGTTCGAGTTATTTATCTTTTAACATGGATGATAAAACGGCTTCACTGCTATTTGTCTTTCAAGATGGGGTTTTTTAACAGTGATTGCTATAGAGATTACTTTTATCGATACTTTCAAGTCTTGACTTGAGGCGGCTGAAAAATATTCAAATACTTCTTAATTTGTCTTCACTGTTTTTACTTTCTCGCTTACGCAGAATAAAGAAAGTATAATTATCGTCAAAAAAACTCGGAACTCGAGATTTTGGCGGAACTCCGTGTTTTAAACCTCTCTGAGTTCAGAAAACGCTTTTTTGGAAAATGTCTGTCTGTCTGTGACAAAGACAACTCAAACATTTTGATCTAAACGGATGAAATTTGGTATACAGTCTCTATACCAAATTTGTAAATTTCTATCAAATTTTGTACAAAATCCGCTCAGAAGAAGTCTGTCTCTCCGGCTGTTCGAATATAATTTAACATGATAATTAAAAACGAAGACAGCTATATAGAAAAAAATTCGGTGCAAAGATTTAATATCTATAATGTAGACATTTCTCAGTTTTTGAAACAACTTCAGTAAGGGGTTAATCATCTGTCGGTCACTTTCAGAAGCACGTAAAAGGGATAAGTCAAAAACGCAATGAATTAAATGTATCAAATTCGGTATGTGTTTTTGTGATTACAATTGTAGTTCTGTGTCAAATTTCTATTTGAATCGGTTGGTAAAAACGCTTCTAAATAAAACATAAATTCCATTTTCGGATACTTTTAAATGCATTTCAGAGATTAATCGTCAAAAACCTCACCAAGGGCCAGTAGTAGATTCAGTAAAAATGTTAAATTCAAGTCATAGGTTAATATTTCGTAACTATTGCATGTCAATGCTATTCAAGCCGTTCTCTGGAATAACAACTTTATGCGAGAAAGTTTTGGGAGATCACTCCAGCTAATTATATATATATATATAGATATAGATTTGTAAATGGATTTGTAAATGTTTTGTTATAATCCCTTAGCCCACCTATCAAATAAATGTATTAATTATTTGGCAACTGTTTATTAGTATCTATTTGTTTCTTTTCATTTTATCCACTCAATAAATGATGCATTTTTTTTCTTTTTGTAACTATTATTGTATATATTTTACATTCGTTTTTGAAATCAAAATCATCCTTAGGGATTATATACACCTTTTCGATGTCTCATTGCGTCTAGGTAACCTTTTCTCTCTTTTTTTTCTGTTATTAATCCATTTTTCTAACATTCCCTTAAATGGCCATGTCATTCTTTTTCTTCAAATAATATCTATTCTTTCAAATAATATATATCTACCTATCTATAATGTTTTCTTTCCATGAGTGCTCTTTTATTTATTTATTTTTTGGTTGCCTTTAGCTTCTTTTGCATCTAGAACACATGAGTATGAAAGATTTTTTTTTCAACTGCTAGTCCTTTAATAGCTATTTAAATTCTATTTTTTTAAAATTTTAATTATGAGCTTTTCATCGGTGTAACGCCACTTTTGACACACACCTAATCATCATTAGAATGCATCAGAAAACAATATCTACGCTCACGTATTCATGTTGCTTGATGCAGGCGCATGCAACTGAATTGAACTTGAGGAATTAAGGAATTGCTCATATAGAGTTACACACTTTTTTTCGTTGGCAATATCCTGTATGTCTAAAATTGGTTCACGTATTGTTCTGCCGATGCTGTATAAAGAAGGAACCGTTCGCAAAATAGTAGATTCAAGGTTAAAACTCCTCTAAAGAGTTAATTAAACGGCGGACTTTATTATGAATCCGTCGGAAGTTTTAAGTGAATGAAGCGTCCCTCGGTAGCAATATGGATCTGCTAACCCCATTTATTTCGAGCATCTCTAATCCTCTGATGAATGAACGTTTGGGTGAACCGCCCACTGACCACAGCGCATTAGCCTCGTTCAACAATGCCCTGGATCCGAAAAAACGAGTGGAAGAAATCTCCATATGACAAAGAAAGCGTTGTCTTTGGGACGATTTGCTGCCTCTTACCATTGAGACATGACACAATTCGAACGGAGAACGCTAATCCTGATGATAACAACTAGGTCTTCTCACTGTCATAGCAATTTTCATTCGCCAAGAACATTCACTAATTGTATAATGTCACCAATGATTTTCATTCTCTTATTGGCGACCTCAAAAATCCTTTTATTTTATTTATATACTAGCCGCCTACCGAGGACAATTAGTTCGATGAGATTAACGATTGCTAATATTTTCAAATAAATATCGTATAACTAAGCATTAATGGCTTTTTCAGAAAACTATTTTTGATTTTACGATACTCAAATTTTAATAGAAATGCTATTTTAAATACCTTATATCCTACTGTTCTTTGTGCTAACCAAAGAAACCGTACCTTAGTGTAATAATGAAAAATTCTAAATAGTTAGCAATCGAAAGTACATAGTGAAACGTATTTTTTGACGCATAAATTATTTGCCCTCGTCTCCCCGTTATCGAGATATAAAATCTTAAGGTTTTATAATTTATTTATTTATTTAGACAATATAAAT
Source organism: Argiope aurantia (assembly GCA_026543865.1). Lineage (NCBI taxonomy): Eukaryota > Metazoa > Arthropoda > Arachnida > Araneae > Araneidae > Argiope > Argiope aurantia. The sequence goes on from JAPMOR010014343.1 coordinate 134,671, forward strand.
AAAGAAAAAAGCATGGTTCTAATACAGAAATTTTAATAATCAGATTAAAATAAAATACAAATCATAGATACAGTAATATAAAAAGCGTGAAAAAATATATGCCACTAACAAATATGGTGCTGAACAAAACAAAACAAAAAAATGATTGAAGTATAGAAAATGTCAACCTAAAATAAGAATGAGACTTCTTGCCAGATGCAGACAATAAAGTCGCGTCTGGCAGGTGGTAACCGGTAATTTACTCAAAAAAATTATAAGAAGGAAAGCTACAACTGCTTTACAAACTAAAGTCTGATCTAATCTTAAAGCTTCGATCTCATTGATTTATATAATGTTGGCGACTTTTCTACAAAGCCAAGCATGGAATATTCAAGTCAGTCGTTGTAATTTCGTTAATATTGAATATATATACATTCTAACCACTATTTCCAGAACCTTCCATTTTTCGCCAAAAGTCGTCAAATTTGATTACTTTTTTTTAATGTCGCCAGATTTTCAGACCTCATATCTCAAAGAGGACAAATGATATTTTGCGCCAAAGTAAATTTTTTATCGTGCTCTTTCGACCACTTCTTATTTAAAAATTGTTCATTATTTCACTATTCGGCTGCTTTCCTGGTAAGCAATTTACTAATTTTCTATTTGTAAGTTTAAACATTCATTTATATCAAAGACAAGACCAACATTATATAAAAACTTTTTTTAAAAGTTCACCATTTCTTGATTCTGAAATGAAACATTAATTGAAAGTACAACAAAATTTCAACAAATTTTACTACTAGTAAGTTTCATAATGAAACCTACTCAATATGAAAAAATAAGCCGAACCTTCAAACCTTTATCATCAACAATGGAAAAAAGTCTGGATGAAATATTAGTTAGAACATTGAACTATATTTGAGTTTCCCGTCGACAACGAATTATGTTTTTGTAAAATACACTTACATATTTTAAAAATAAATTATATCAGAAATTTCAAACAGTGAGCAAAATATATATATATATATGGCAAAAAAATTGGCATCATTAAAATGATAATCTTTTGAATTTTAAGATAAAATAAGTTTTATGCTATGTTATGCTCGAAAATTATCGTGGAAACAAACTCTAACGAAATCCCTCCCCCCCCCCCAAAAAAAAAATCAATGTGACATTTCCATTCACCAAAGTTTATGCATGCTGGCCTGCATAACATAAATGCATAAGCACACATTGATATTTATTTGTATCGAGATTTAAAACAAGAAAAAGTAAGAACTGGTCGCTATGAAGTATTAACCCGATTTCACCAAATTTTGTTTCATATGAAAACTTGTATTTGTATTATATAGGCCAAATAACATGAATACATGTTTACCGCCATCACCCGTTTTCGAAGAAGTTTTAAAAACACTCCTTCACTATTCATTCGATGTGTCGCAAAAGTTTAGCAGTTCTTCAGGCACAATCACTGTGCCAATTTCGAAAATTTTTATTTCATATGAAAAAACATATGATTATTTATGACATATGAGACGATTTAATTTTTTTCTCCTAGATCTTCATCAATGATTACCTGCACTCCACCGCCCTAAAGTTTCAGGAGGTGACACAAAATAAAACTTTGGCAGAGCTCCCCAGCTTAACAACTGGGACGATTTCGCCAGTTTATGAGCCATTTTTTTCAGTCAGAATGTTGTGTTTATTGGGAAAGTATAATTTAATAGAATACTTTTTTAATTGTGATAAGATATAGTTCATTAAAGGCAAAATAAGATTAATACTATAAATGTCGTCATCGAACGGCTGTTTACCAAAGGCGGCTAATCTTTCATAAATTTAGAAAAAAAGAATTCCAGTATATTCATGTTTTTAATTACTCATTAAATCTTGTAATCAACTGTGCATTTTTTAAATTTATTTCCTTGTGTTTATTATATAAATGTCGTTTAGAAGCGGTATTGTAAGTTACTGGAAATGAGTAGTGAATAGTATAATTGCTGTTAGGAAATGAGAAAAACATTTGAACTGACATTCTACTCTTCAAACCTTCACAACACAACATCAAAACATTTTACTTTCGAAAACTTTTTGCTTTCACACCATACTAAGAGTGAATCAGGGGATTCTAACTTTTGATAGAAACACTATTCAGATCTGTGATCAATTTATTCTAAAGTCTAGATTTTCAGTGTGTCACCCCAAATCTCTGTACGTAATACTCCAGTCTCGTCAGATTATTGCGTATAGAAATTTAGCGTGATTTGAATAAGGACCCTCAATGTGATTTTCACCTCTAATTATTATCAAGATTTAATAAGAAAAAATGGCTCCCAGGGCACGACATGATTTTTGTACGATTTCATCATATTGGATTTTAAAAAGAAAGGGGAAAAAAACTTTAATGTTTTGTCTTCACGGCGGATCATAAACTGACACTTGGGATGTCTATATCTCCTTCATTCTTGACTTTTACACTTCTGAATTTCACTTTTATCCTTAATTTATTATTTCTAATATTTCTATTTTTAGAATTAGCGTTCTGCATTTCAGCATTATTTTCCTTATTTTATAGTCTTTCAATTGTATAATTTCCCATGTTAAATATATTTTTAAAATATTATATTTTTATAAACATTATTATTTATTATATGCTGGTGAGCTATTTCATTTGATACCCATTAAAATAGTCATTTGCCGTTAAAACATTCATTACTTAGAAGTTGAAATTAAATCATCCAAAGTCGTTATAATTCGATATAAAAATTACGCATTATCTATAAATATCTCAAACATATTTTGGAATTTTAATATATGGAATGGTGGAATTTCCACTGAACCAGTAAAACTACATCTTCCTGAAACGGAAGATATCTTCTCATTAAATAATTTTAAAAAGCAAACAGTTAAGGGGGTTAATGATTTGGCAAGTAATTTTCCAATTCCATCGAATTTAAGGCTGAGAATATCGAAAAAAATCTATTACATTGGTTTTACTTTCCCTTATACTCTCTAATAAATATACTTGTACATTGTTAAGCGCAGTAACGAACAATAGTTACGAAAGAGATTATTAGAATATGATCTTTGGCGATTAATAAGGGAAATGTGATTGTTGCGCAAGCATCAGAAAACTAAATAGATATTTCTTACTTAGTTTTCCAACAGATTTAAATCAAAATTTGTTATATAATGACAACTGTAGTTACACAATACATGCCAAATTTCATATATTTGAATCATTTTGTTTTTATTTATTTATGGCGCGTTTACATGCTTGTGAAAGTACAGATCGATAGTCACCCTCTTGAAGATTTGAATTCAAATTTTACAACTAGCTCTTTCTGTTTTATATTTATCATGTTAACTTATGTTAGAAAAATTGACAGACGGACTTTCTCTAAATGAATTTCATTTAAAATTTGATAGAAATGTACAAATTTGTCATTGAGGCATTTAAAATTTATCCGTGTAGCTCAAAGTGTCTTTGAATTATCGTGTACACAGAAAGACAGGCATAATTCCAAAAATGTATTTTGTATTTTTGAGACTCAGACAGGTCTGAAAGATGGAGATTTGTCAAAATCTCGAGATCGATGATTACAATACTTTTACTTTGTATAGCGAGAAAATAAAAATAATAAGAAGAATATTACAAAAGAATATAAAAAGTTTAAACTAAAGCCTAAAACGATTTCTTGCGAAATAAGTTATTTCTTTGTCGAGCCCTTGCGATTCTTCCAAATGGGGCCCACACAAAGGACACTGAAAATGAACTTCACCGAAATCGAACCGTTACCCAATAGATTTTCCAACCCGATAGTCGCCGGAGGCCATCAAACAATTGAGACATCCCCTCTCTCTGGTGCGACCTTCCTCACTTTCCTCCTCTGTTTTGATCCCACTCGCGGGCATTAAAATGGACGCGAAGAACATCTTCTAGAATTTCCTTGACTCCTTTCTTTGGTGAAGCGTGTGGCGATTGTCTCCATCTTATCGCTGTTGTTAAAAATTGATAGCAGAAACGAAAGATTTAAGCGATTAAATTTATGGGCGAAAATTTGTGGGTTTCTTTGTTCGTAATAGAAAGAGTTGTTCATAATAGCAAACACATATCCAGCTAACCCAAAACAGCTTCGCTTACTTTCAATGAATCTCTGTTTCATTTATTAAAAGCTGAAAAGTTTTTCAAATGTGTAAAAGAGTAGTCCTTAAGATTTTAATTTCTGTGAATGCTCAATAGCAGGTGTATGGCATATTTTTGGGGAAAAATTTGACTTCTGAATTTTTTTTTCTCTACATTTTTTTCTTCCTTTCTCTATCTCTCTGACTCAGATAAACACATATTTGAAATTATCTATGTCTGTCGGTGTGTTAGCATGGAAATTAAAAAACGTAATGACTTTGAAAGCTAGAATTTGGTATGGGGTCTTTATATCAAAATTTTAAACTTTTCTCAAAATTTGGGTAAAATGTGTCGAAACTTAATTTATCCATATGACAAAAATCCAGTAAATAGTTTGATATTATTTATCATTTCATTTTTTATTATTACTTCAAATTAAATAACATTATTTGTAGCACTTATTATTTTAGCATATGGATCAAATTCAAAAATATGCATCAAATTTATTTTTGTACATTATTTATATGTACAAAATTCATCAGTATGTTGACTATCTGTCCATCTGTAAATCCGCATACATGTTAACGTAATAAATCAAAGAAGCAAGTAATACAAAACGAAAACTACATACCAAATTTCAATTTTCTAATTGAAATTCGATATAAAGTTGTTGCTTTTTTTACCAACATTGTAGATCCTTGAAAAATTTACTTCGAATAAGTTCGAAGAATTTTCTCAAAAAAGCTCAAAAGTGGGAACGCGTATGGCATATTCATCTCTGTAATATGAACCATAAGGCTTATAATATTGTGTCAATGTATACGAAAACTGACGGTAAAAAGGTTTTTACATATTAATAATTATTTTGGATATGTTATCAAAATGTTTGAATTTAAAGGGAATAATTTAGGAGGTATACTTAAGGTGTAATTGTAATGAAACTCAAAAATATGAAATGATAGTACTACAAAAGGAAAGGTGATGGGGAAAAACTTTTGTAAAGCTGTTTCATCTATGAAAATAAAACAGTTTTATGTTTATCTTTTTATCCTTGAAACATTTTTCCAAGCTTATTTAATAAAACAAAATTACATTACGGTGATACCTCCGTATATCGAAAAACTCTATCTATCAAACTTTTTTCAAGGAATCAGATTTATAAAAATGAAACAATTTCTTATATAATGAATAAAATTTCTACATAACCATCAAAAATTTCAGCATCAAAAAATCATGCATACCAATTGCAAATCAAAAACCTACCATTGATTTCGTTAGTAAAAAAATGTGTTAAATTATAAAAAAAAATTGTTTCACCGATTCTTACTGTAAGAGGAAATCTCATAAAATAAAAAGGTACTTATAAAGTAGCGATAAATAAAATTATATTTTGTTCTTAACTTTCATTCTGATGTTTTTTCTTTTCCTAATTTATTTTAATTTCAATTTAACTTTAAATTTCTTATACTGAACATGTCATATATGTGCAAAATGAGAAAGAGAATTTCAGCTAAATAGAAGACGTAGAAAATGGAATGAAAATACAAAGGCAAAAATGCGCGAATTATCGAGAAATATGATGTCAACATTTCTGATAAACTGTCATTTGGGCATTTTCTAAATAAGTTTTATTTCATTGTTTAAGGATTTTGATTTTCCCTTAACTCTAAAAAATAAACTGTACATAATTATTTTAGTAAGAAAATGATGAAAATAAACAATATGCCTTTCTGTATATTGAAATCTCTATATATAGAATTTTTCTACTGAAATTAGTACAATATATAGAATTCTGACTTTATATAGTTTAAATTATATCAACTTAAAAAACTCAAATTAATTTATACATAAATTTTCATCGCTATGTAAGGTCTATGTTTATTTGCATTATGGTGCGTAAATGATTAGTATAAAAATATGACATTAGATATCCTCGTACTTTTCAAATCTTACCACGGTCGACTTTTTTCGCAGTTTACACTTGATTCATATTGAACATTTCCACTATCTAAAGTTGTAATGAAAAATGCAACTTTAGGTCAAATAGCATGACTTGTAAAGCACAAACAACACACACATGCGAACATTCATCTCTATTATTAGTGATGTGGGAACTGTTAACAGATCTCTTCTCCTGTATGGCACCATGTTGGCCATGTTGCGTCATTAATCACATGATGCTTTCCCGCCATTATTGGCAGACGAGAATGCTGGTCGTTGCCTTTCCCCACAATATAATATTAAAAAAAATTTCATATTATTTAAGATGATAGAATAAAGATTAAAATATTAACCTCATTTAATGTTTGAACTTTTTTATAATCTTGCTGTAACTAATGATAGCTATTGTTTTGAAAATTTATCATTTACTTTATCTGATTTCATACAAAGAACTCCATTAAAAATTTTCGGATGCATAATTTTAAAGAAAAAATTTCTTATACTTAAAAAGCTCCGAATCTTTCGCCATATTGTGAAACATTTCATTCAATTTCATTTCTAAATAGAAATTATCAAGAAATTTGGTAAATTATTTCATTAGCACTATTGAATAAAAATTCCAAATTATGTTAGATTTAGAGATATTTTTATGTTTGTTTAGTAAGTGTCCAAATGATTTTGAGATATATATTTGATTGATTGATTTCATCATTAGTCAAATAAATTTCTAAATGTTTAAATTGGAAAAATGTCATTCAGAAATTTACAGAAACACAAAGCAGAAAAAATTTAATATTTTCTTTAAAACATTCTTTTCAAATATCTTTATCCCAAAAATTTAGCAAAATCTTCAAGTTCTTTTTAAGTAACCAAGAATTTTTGAATTTCATTGCATAAAATTAATTATACTGCTAAAAAAAATCATTTAAAGTTTCTAACCTCTAAAATTCAGCAAAATTGAATAGTTATTTCGTTAGCGTTAATGTGTCTATTTTACGCTTTATCAAAGTTATTTCAATTCACAATTACTAATTAATTGAGTATATGTTGATAATTTTCCACTTTTCTTGAAGAAATCATCTACAAGGGCCATTATATCTTTCCGACAACGCGGAAGACCTTGTTGAAAATCAGTGTATCAGAAGTTAGTCTATTTTTAGTGTTTAAAATTAAATAAAATTTTTGTCGCTTTTAGAAGTCAAATTTTTCGCTATCTTGGCAATATTTGGCTATTTTAGTTCGAATCTAGAGTATTTTGCTTACCGTAAGAAATTGACCCTTACCCATACATAATAGTAACATGAATGATTGGCCATCATAAAAAGCATAAGTTAGTATACAAGGCGTCTCAAGATCAGGGTTATAAACTTCTGGGAGTACTGGGGTATTCATAGACGACTCAGAATCATATAGAAATACTAAGTCAGAAATGCTTGCCAAACACGGTAGATGGCGTTGCATGAGTATGGAATTCCATAGCGTTTTCTAAGAAAATCTACATTTCTCTATTCCACAGCAAGATTCATTGTTTATAACCAAAGATGTCACGGCTGCCCACATTGAACAGAACTTGATTATTAACCAATGACATCATCGGATCCAAAATGCATGGTCCATGCCAAAGTTGTGAAAAAACATTCACCATGCAATGTGAACATGCAAGTAAATGTCAAATTATTGCGTTTTTATTTTTTTAAAAATTACAAAATCTTGCTGATGTTATTGATTAAGATATCTATATACATATATTGTTGAGGAAATATATTTTTTTTTCTACACATTGCTTTATTACACATTCATATTAAACTTAAATGTTGGGTCTATTGACATCAGTTGTGATGCTATTGCTAAACCATGTAGCATGATCACGCCCTATTCTCGTAGATAAATGTGATATCATTGGTTATGACAATCGAATCTTGAAATCGAATGCTGAAATGAAGAGTTTCTAACGAACGCTCGGGAATTCCGCGCACGTACAACGCTATCTACCAGGTCTGGAAAGCCTTTTCAACCTATCATGTCACGTGATTACGACTCATCTAGGTGTACTTTACCTCCCTTAGAAATTTGGAACCCTGAGAGATAACTTGTATACAATGCCAATAAAACCTGCAGTAGTATTATCAAGAATACTAGGAAGTTAAAACTCCACAGATATGGGTATCGTGAAAGTAACAATTAAACAATTATCTCACCTCATATGGCCCGAACACTAAATTACTAATGTCACTTCTTAATATAAGAAGATATAGACCCCTCTTAGGACACACATCACACTCTCATAAGAAATAAAGACTTATTTCCAAAAAAACAGCGGGAGTAGTCTTCATAATACTTTCTCGCATACTCTCTAATAAAAGTGATAGCCCAAAAAACACCTTGCATAGCATTGACTTACAATAGTTTTAAAATATTAATACATGGCTAAAATTTAGCATTTTTATTGAATCTGTCGTGTCATCCTTGGCGAGTTTTTGGTAATTAATCCCTACTATGCGATAAATAATATCTGAAAATTAAATTTGTATTTTAGACACATTTTTCCCACCCGATTGAAGAAAAAAAATGACTACAATTGTAGTCCCCAAATCATATGAAATTTGATAGATTTAAGTCACTGCGTTTTCGAGTTATCGCGATTTACACGTTTCTGAATATGCAGTATAACAGACAATCAAGGCCTTGGTGGATTTGGTTCAAAATCTGAAAAGTGTCTACGCTACAAATGTTAAATCCTTGTACTGAATTTTATTCATCTAGCTCTCTTCGTTTTGTACTAATCATGTTAACTTACATTCGAACAGCTGGATAGACAGATTACCTTTGGACAGATTTTGCATAAAATTTGGCAGAAATCTATAAATTTTATATAAATACTGTATGCTAAATTTTGTCATTTTTGAATTATTGTGTCTTGATTGAGTATTGAACAGAAATAGTGCCAAAAATGTGTTTCTTAAACTCAGGGAGATCTAAAAATTGTATCGAGATTTGTCAAAAGCTCAAGTTTGAATTTGTTCGACGATTACAATACTTTACATTTCGTATACTATAATATGAAAAAATGAAACGGAATCATATGAAGTTTTAAAATAAAAAATAGTTTAGAATAGTTTGAATAAGTTTTAGTTAAAGAATAGGTTAGATCAGCGATTCTCAACCTGTGAGGCGTGCCCCCTTAGGGGGGCACGAGCATACCAGAAGGGGGCGCGAGAATATCCAAGAAAAAAATATTATTTTAAAAAATTGATTAACTAACTGAAAGGAGAGCCCACATGCACATAGAAAACAAAATATATTTCGACATATTTAATAAATTATTAAAGTAAAACAACTTACTAAATCATAACTTACTTAATCAAACCATACTAAATTAAAAACATATTTAATCATTATTAGTGACTTCCTTGGGCCTGTCTTGCAGAGCAAAGTTTTTCGAAGGAAGGCTTCGTATTAGAAATAGCCACTCTTAGTTCTGTTTCTATATTTTGTCTTCAAATAAGCCACAGCAGAAAATCCAGTTTCACAAAGGTAGGATGTTGACAGGTACTAGAATGTAAAATGTCCTTGTTTTCTGCTGCCGTGAATATTTAATATGGTGAATCGTAATTAACACGGAAACATATATAACATACACATTCACGATAGATTCGATAGCGATAAAGGAATCGACTCGAATGAGACTGGCTGGAATTGAAACTTGCGTTATCGAACATTTTCCCTTTTCCTGTGAGAAAATATTTACTCCGCGCATGCTCGAGACGGCATCGGTCGTGTGGATTCCCTTCCACAAATATTGCTAATTTTTTTCACTTTTGTTTAGTCATGCTTCTGTTTTATTTCTTTTATTGTTCAAAAAAATGTATTCCCAATTTCTAAATTTAGCTCACCCAGTCTATGTTAACTTTCATTTAAAAAATTTCCTACTTTCATATTCTTTTACGTTATCTCCCTGTTTGGATTTCATTTCAAATATAATATTTAAATTTTCTCCGCCTTCATTCGCTTCATCTGTTTACCGCCCACTTGTCCAAAATGCAAGAAAATGGTTTCTCGCCAACGTTGGCTCGCTTTTACTCTCGTTTTGGCAGTTAGTTAAAAATAATTTAAAAACAGAATCCAAAATGCTCAATATACATTATTGTTGTATACATTTTTTTGTATGTGGGGGGCGCGATGAAAATTATGATTGAAAACTGGGCCACGAATACTGAAAGGTTGAGAAACGCTGGGTTAGATAATAGTTTGAAGTTATATTAAGACGCGCCTTTTGAAACTGAATCAATTTTCAATCAATGGACGAATACAGAAGAAAGGGGCAATTCTTGCGATAACCCTTGGTTCTCAATTCAAGGCACTACAACCGTTTGCGACTCCTTCAATTGTGTCTCCAGCTCTTTCCGTCTTTCTTTTGTTACTTTTTATTCGTTTTTCACTTTCGTGAAACTGCAGATTATGCATAATCGCTTAATCTCATTAAGGAATCTACAATCGCCCACTAGGAAACTACAGAACAATAAACTGATTTCATAGATAGAAGATAACCGTGACTTGAACCAACAATCGTCTAGTCATGAAACAGAGAATCAGTTAGTTTGACTGTATCAATATGATTTCAAACTATAACTATCGTGACATATCAACTAACCGTTCCTAAATGGCGGAAATGATGTATATAAATCATAAGAGATCGTGTTACTAGTTAAATGTGCCAATATATTTATTAATAATTTTACTGTGAAATTTATTTTAAATGAAAATTTACAAGTCGTAATCTGATCTAAATATATTAAACGTAATTACTGAAATTTTTAAAAATCATTGAAAACAAGGGTACAAGATTTTGAAGGACACAAAGCTGAAATGGCATAATTTACAAGAAAATGAAGCAGAGTGAAATAAAAATGTTAGTAAATAATATATGAAAGAACTTGAATGTTTGTATACACTATTAAGCCAAATTAACGGAGAAAACCAGTGGGAGTGGTCTCCCTAGAACTTTCTCGCATACTCTTTAATAAAAATGTCATTCCAGAGAATGCTTTGCATGAATTAGAATAGTTACGAATTCTAGAGCATTTTTTTCATGACATTAGTGTACAATAATTACAAAATATTATCCTCTGGCGTTTATCTAGTTCTTTACATTTTATAGATATAGTGCTAACTTATATTCAAACAGCCAGACAGACAAACTTCCTCTGAATGAATTTTAATCAAAAATAGACAGAAGTAGCCAATTTTGGTGTAAAGACAGCATACCAAATTGCAATTATTTAGTTCAAAACGTTTTTGAGTTATGCTTGTCACAGACAGACGGATATTTTCTGAACACGTGTTTCCAGAATTCAGGGTGATCTAAAACGCGGAGATATCTTAAAATTTAGAATTCGAATTTTTTGACAATTACCATACTTTCTTTAAAATAGTAAAAATAATGAATGATTTCCTTTAAAAGTGCACGACTACACGACTTATTCAGCCTTCATTTCTTCTTATTTGAAGAAAAAAGTCAACTTCGTGATGCAGAAGATGCTTGCTGACCTTTCTAATGATGATCTCATCATAACATTCATCGTTAACTGAGCTGACATAATCGAAAGATCGAATAAGTTCGATATTCCCATTTACGAATCTCAGACACAAATTGATAACTGTTGAATCCTCAAATATGTAATTAAACTGCATATATAGTTCAGCTAGTTCATCGTCAAACTGGTTAGCAACTGGGGTTATTTATACTTTCAAAAAAAAAAATTCAATTTTAACTTCACAAAATAGGGAACATTTCATGATTATTGAAATGTATTCAATACTTAAATTTAAAAGCCGAAAATTCATACATTTATTTAAAAAAATCAAATTAATAACAATCCCAGTGAAAGAAAGATTTTCTTTTTGCCGCTTTCTCAAAACATGTTCTTTTTATTATTTTATCTAATTTCGGTACTCATAGAACACAGTCTTTTTTCATCGTGACCTTGAAATCGTATGCTACCATATTTGCAAACATTATACATCTATTAAATCTATTCTAATTATTTCTGGACAGTAGTTATAAGCTTAAGAGGACACTGATAAGAAAAATATGTATTTTTTAGATTTTTCACGGCATTCATTAAGTCTTTTAAAAATTTTATTAAAGGTATATTAAAAATGTAAAAAGTTATTTGTAATTATTAGATCTGTAGTCAAATATTATGCTAATTTTTAAAGTGATTTAATTCAGAGTCACTTCAGATGTGATTTAATTGTTTTTCTGAGTTTGCCGATTTGTGGTTACAAACTTGAAAATTACCACATTGTAACACTCGATTTGCTAATAGTAAACAAATTCTTCTACTACTGTATAATAAGAGTAGCCCGTCCTTGTATACTAAATTTACATCAAGTATAAAATTTGCAAAACAAAAAATTATTTTTATTTACAAGCGGAATTTCTATTATTTTCATTATTAAAAACATTTTAATTTTCATAAGCAAATAATAAATCTTTTTGCCATCTATTCCAATGCTCAGTTGTTCAGATATGCATTAAATTGGGCCCAAACTGACGCTTTGTCTGAAATACGATTCATTGAGTAAAAGTTGCCTATAGTACCAGCAGCACACTGATCTTATCTTTTTCTGAGATGTTTTTGGGCAACATTTTGAAACATTGCTAGTTTTCGAGTTAAAACCTCTGAAGTAAACTTTAAAACACTAACAGGATAGAAATCAAGACACCATTCCTTTAGGTTTCTTAATTTCACAATCTTTTCCTTAATATAAAGTTTTAAAAGATATTCGCAATAGTTCGGATAAAATAAATCAACTAATTTTGCATACAATTGTTAGAATTTAGTATAATTCTGCGACATAATATTTTTAATTAAGAAACACACAAGTTCTTAGATATTTCAGAATGAATTATCTAGAAAATTGTAGAAATCTCATGACTGAGTTAAGAAGATAACTTATGGTTTGATTTAGTTATATTAACATTCAGTATTAAAGCAACACTAGGGGGGCTATTTTGGGACTGACCTCATAATTTTGAACAGCGGTCAGATGACAAGGACAAAACCTGAGCTGGCACCCCCCTCTCCACACTGCACCACACCACCGGGAAGCCGTTTGGCCCTGACGGATTTAACGAGCAACGGACCACTTTACAGGATGGTTCTTCAGTGGAATCGGGTCTCGATATTGAAACCCTACGGTTCACCAGCCGAGATCTTACTACCAGGTCACCGCGGCCCAAATATAACTTATGAAAGTTCTGGTTAAAAAGAAGATATGAAAATAGTATATTTTCGATAAACTGATAAAATTTTTCATGTCTTTCAAAACACTATATCTTTCCAAAGTTATATCTATCACACTATGTCTTTTCATTTTTAATTAATATCCATGGTATATTAATTAAAAATGAATCGTGGATAGTGTTGCAACCAACTTACGTTTGAAATCATTGAATATAAAAATTGACATGCCGAATTTAATTAAACGAAACAAACTCGATCATGGGGTCAATTCTTATCAATAATAAATCCTAATGTATTCTATAAATTCTTATCATCATTAATATAAAATATTTATATCTAACATGATGTAAAATCTTTATTTATGAATGCATGCGTGATATTTATGAAATAGAATAATATCTATTTAATATCTTAGTATAAAAATTGACATGCCGAATTTAATTAAACGACACAAACTCTTTCATCGGGCTTATTTTTATCAATAATAAATCCTAATGTACCCTATTAAATATTATCGCCATCTATGTAGCATATTATATACTAATATGATGTAAAATTTTTATCTATGAATATAATGGAATGATGCTCATTTATAAATCTTATTCGTTGATTATAAACATTTTTTAAGATGGATTGATTTTTAATTTAAAAATACTTTTATAATAATTCCTGATTTTTTTAATTCTTATTTATATGACAATCACATAACAGAATCAAATTTTAAAAAGCTGAGAATTCCTGATTGAAAAAAAAAATTCTTACATGAGTTATTTGCAGTGATGTTTACGAATGGAATTCTCCAGAAATTTAAAATCAGACATCTCGACTGTCTTACCCCACCCAAGTTTGCATATTATTTCGGTCGTCCACTGTACTCCATGAAATAATGCAACACAGAAAACGTGTCCAAATTAACTTACTTGGTGCAGAGAAACATTCCTCGCAGGTATATTGCATCACCTGTTTAAGATGTTCTCATTCAATGAAACGGGAGGGAAAAAGAAGCCAGACATGATTTTTAATGAGAATTGCAACAACCTAGACGCTTTCTCCGGCTTTTAAAGCTTTTAATTTAAGGCTTTCCACATTTTTAAAAAAATGAAATTGAAAATTTGAAATAGGGCTTCAGAATCCATTAATGGGATATAATATTTACGAGGGGTAACCTAACGAAAGTACCAGCAGTTACTTTTCATATTATACAATCGCTTGATTTTTGGTTTTACAATATGTGTCAGTTGATAAGAGGTAGCGAAACTAATTTAAATTTTTATTTATTCCTTTTTAAATTTCTCTGGAAATTTTAAATGGCAAAAATTTATTTATTCACTTAACACTCAAAAGAGCCAATTCAATATTTTGATTTTAGAGCGTAGATTTATTCTGTAGAAAAAAATTGCATTTCAACATGAAGAAGGCTAAGACAACTAGCTCAGTAGTTTGGTTTTAGAATATAGATTTATTTCCCAAAAAGAACACATTCTAATATGAAGGAAGGTAAGATATCCTGCTCAATATTTTGATTTTAAAGTGTAGATTTATTCCCCGAAAAGAATGCTCCCAGCTCAATAGTTTTGTTTTACAGTGTAGATTTAATCTCCAAGAGGAGTAAATTCCAACAGGAAGGAGTCTAAAATAAAAAGTTCAATAGTGTGGTTTTACAGTGTAGATGTGTTCTCTAGGAGGAATACGGTCCACCATAAAGGATACTAAGATGCTCTACTTAGTAGTTTGGTTTTAGAGTATATATTTATTCTATAAGAGGTATACATTCCATCATAAAGGATGCCAAGATAGCCAGCTTAACGGTTTGGTTTTAGAGTGTATATTTATTCTATAAGAGGATTATATTCCGCCATGAAAGATGCTAAGATAGCCAGCTTAATAGTCTGGTTTTAGAGGGTAGATTTATTCTCCAAAAAGAGTACGTTCCAACGTGAAGGTTGCTAAGATAACAAGTTCAAGACAAAGAGACGTGGCGAAATTCGAAACTCGGAGAAAAAGTTTACAATAAATATTTCAAGAATTAAAGCAAATTTTCAAAGTTAATGAGATAAAAATTAGTTTTACAACATCTAAATCGTTAAAATTTTACCGCTGTTATTTAAAACGTTAGAGAATTTATTAAATTAATAATGTGATAACTTCAAAAATAGCATATAGAGAAAAGTTACAAATAACAAAAAAATTCACTTTTAAAGGTAGGAAAGAGACTAACACAAATGAAAAAACAAATCGGAAGAAACATGGCAAAAGTATTATGAGAAGAAACGGAAACAAAGTCAACATACAACACGCCACAACAATAAATGCTTATTTTCTACTTTACTGTCTTTACTTTAATTTAATATGTCTGTATTCCAATTTGAAGCAATTTTACATTTATTTTGGAATAGACCTTGAAATTTTAAGCCACAGTCAGATGTTGATGAGACACTTGCGCTTGAACTGCCTACGCCAAGTTTTCACCATCATTCCAGAGACAGGACATTTGCCAACGATGTCTATCAAGTCTCCATAAATGGCAGATCTTTGATGGAATCGGTTCTAAAACCTGGAGCTCTCTAGTTCCAAAGTCCAGATCTAATCAACTAATCACCACGCCTTATTTATTCATTAAATTGTGAGCTATGAAACCTCATGCAGTATTCATTAAA
>JAPMOR010014343.1:159798-193163 GCA_026543865.1 Argiope aurantia
TTTGCATATCTACAATTTGGTATATGGTCTTTAGAGACCATATACCAAATTTCAACCGTCTAAGTCAAAGCATTTTTAAGTGACCTTTGTCACAGGCAAAGAGACGGACAGATAGACAGACATTTTCCAAAAATGTGTTTTTCAAACTCAGAGAGATATAAAATGTGGAGATTCACCAAAATATCCTATTCGAAATTTTTGATGATTACAATACTTTACACTTCGTATACGAGAAAGTAAAAACGTAGCTCGACCTGATTTATGGTCTCGTGGATGTCTGAAATTCATTAATATCTGGATTCAAATTTACTTTCTATTTGTATACTTCGTATAAAAGAAATTAACCAGCGTGGGAGTATGATAGCAAATATTTTATATAGCATTGGCTAACAAAAAAGGTAAATATTGGTCTCTGACTTAAATCTAGTATTTTTAGTAATCTATAACAT
This sequence comes from Argiope aurantia, assembly GCA_026543865.1. Taxonomy (NCBI): domain Eukaryota; kingdom Metazoa; phylum Arthropoda; class Arachnida; order Araneae; family Araneidae; genus Argiope; species Argiope aurantia. The sequence continues at coordinate 160,248 of JAPMOR010014343.1, forward strand.
GCGATCAAGGACGATTAACCCCTAGAATATGGTCAATGCACCCGAAAATCGAATGCGTATTTTAAATGCCTTTTTTCGGACCAAATGAAACTAAAATTTGACATGGAATTACACATGCATTCAATACGATCTCATATAAAATTTCATTTATTTAAATCACTGCGTTTTGACTTATTACGTTTGCGACATGTGAAAGGACAGGCCAACAAGTGATTAACCTTTCGACAGATAAAACAAATGGTACAAAATTTGATAAGAATATACATTTTAGTTGCTAACCCTGAGTTTCAAATTTATCTAGTGCATTACCTTTTGTAGTTTTTGAGTTCACTTGTACTCGACATGTCTGACACGCAGACTTCTTCTGCATTGGAGTTTGTTCAAAATTTGAATGAAATCAAGTAATTTGGTGCAAAAATTCTGAATCAAATTTCATCTCATCTTGCTCAAAACGTTTTTCAGTCATCATGTATATAAATAGACATAATTACAATTTATTTTTATTATTTTTATTCTTTTATTCGGGGGAGTCTGAAGCATTGGGATTCGTCAAAACCTCGAGATAGAATTCTTTTAAGATTACGATACTTTTAAGATAAGATAAATTTTAAGAATCTGTGAAATGAAGGGATTTATTGAAATGGAATGAAACACTTTTTTGCTTTCTTAAAAATAACAGAACTGCATCTACATCGTTAATTTAAACATATATGTGAGATGTAAATGATGCAAGCAGCTGCATTTTCACTTTTTAAGCCGGTATGTTATACCACAAACTGCTAAATCATCGTACGATTCCATTTAATTTTGCGGAAACACTTTCCACTTTACCAAGATGACTAGCTCAAATCATGAGAAGTTTCCTGACTTCCGGTGCGATCGAGCATCAGCAATTCTGTAAAAAAGGGCAAGTATAACCTATTTTCAATGCAGTGGCTGATTTCAGATTAGATGACTGTATATTTTCGCTCAGTTGAATGAGATGCGAAACGGCAATTAAAAAGAATATGTTATTAATCTATTTGCCAAATTAATATATTTATGAACAATACAAATTCTATGAATTATAAAATATTAGAATTATTGTGTGTGTTCACAATGAATTATTAAAATCACTATTAGATTCATTGAAGCGTAATAAACTACTTATTTTATATGTTGGGATAGTAATTATTTATTTTACTAATTATATCATATTCTAATTAACAACTCCAGTAAAATTGCAATCTTTTATATATATATATATATATATATATATATATATATATATAATATCGGGAATGGTCGCGGCAAAACTTTCTCGCGCACTCTATAATAAACTTTCATGCCATTCATAATTACAAAATATTAACTTTTGAAATCAGCATTTCTACTGAATCTGTCGTTTTAGCCTTGGCGAGTTTTTAGGCGATTAATCTCTGACATGCGGTTAATAGGTTCCGAAAATCGAATTTGTGGTTTAGACATTCGACTGTAACAAAAATTTGACGCAAAACTGCACATGTAGGCCCAAAATCCTATCTGAAATGTGATATATTTAAGTCATTGAGTTTTTGAATTATCACGTTTACATGTTTCAGAAAGTACAGACAGACAGTCAAATTCTTATTGGATTCGGCACAAAATTCAGTAAGTGCCTACGATGTAGATGTCAAATCTGTGTACAACATTTATCCACCTACATCTCTTCGTTTTGTAGTTATTGTGTTAACGTATAATTTAGACAACCGGAACAAGCAGATTTCTTCTGAACAGATTTTACTCAAATTGAACAGAAATCTGCAAATTTGATGTAAGAATCATATACCAAATTTCATCCATTTAGCTCAAAGCATTTTTGAGTTATCTTTGCTACGGACAGAGAAATAGACAGGCAGACAGACATTTTCCAAAATGTGTTTTCCCAACTCATGAAGGTCTAAAACGTGGAGATTCGTTAAAATCCCGAGTTCGAATTTTTTGAAAATTTCTATTTTTGCTATACTAAGTATACTAGAAAGTAAAAAAAGGCGGAATGCTATAGAAATTTGCACCTTATGCTTAGAAAAGCAAAGAATTTTATCCCACTAAATTGTAAATTTAGTTAACATTTCCAACAAAAGATGATGGTGCAGGCGATCTGCAATAGATGTAGTCAAAATGTAGTACTTGTGATCGATATTCTGTACTTCATTTTTTACTCAAACTCCGCCTGTTATTATTGTAAAGGGGTTTACATTGAAACGTTTGTTTAATTTTTTGCATTAGTCCTTTCAATATTTTCATACTGGTTTTCATATATTTATTTTGTTTCACCACTCATCGATGGCAATGTTTATTAAATTTGCAATTTGGCAGGATAAAATTTACTGATTTCCTATGCTTAAGGCCGGAAACTATAAATTCCTATCTCATTCTGCTTTTTTTTCTTATTCATTTTCAAAATCCATTAATTATTTTTGTAACACCCGGTATATATGTTCATTAAATGCTTAAAATCTATCCTAATAATAATACTTTTGTTTGTAAGCAAAGGAATCACAAAATAATATTTCTGATTAATTTTCAAACATACTTATTTTTAGTCATTTTATCATGATATGCATCTAAAAAACAAATAAATTGATGTCGATATTTCCAAATTTCAGACAAAGTTACTAAATCTAAAAAAAATAACTAAAATAAATATTTCATAAAAATTTCCAGTAATGATTTCCAGAATCATTACTGGTTATTCTTACTCTAGAATCCTTGGCATATCATTAGAGTCAATTCATTGACTTTATGTATCTGATATGTCAACCTAATTTAATATTTAAATTCACTATACATATTTCAGAAAGAACCAGTAGCAGAGATCTCCCCACAACTTTCTCGCATACTTTCTCATAAAGGTGCCAACCCTGAGAACGCCTTACATAGCATTGGCATACAATAGCTACGAAATATTCGCTTTTGGCGCGAATTTAGACTTTTTACTATATCTATCGCGTCATCCTTGGCGATTAATCCCTAACATGCGGTTAACAGTATCTAAAAAGTAAATTTGTGTTTTAGACACGTTTCCCTCAACTGAATGAAACCAAAATTTGACACAAAGCTGCAATTGCAGTCACAAAATCACGTACCAAATTTGATATATGTAAGTCGTTTTGGGGTTATCGCGTTTACATGACAGCAGATCGACAGGCAATCAATTCTTTGTTGAATTTGACTTAACATTTGATAGATGTTCCACACAATAAATGTTAAATCTAAGTATCTATATAGCTTTCTTCGTTTTGTAATTATCGTGTTAACTTATGTTTGAACAGCCGGCCAGACGGACTTCCTTTGAACCGATTTTACTTACAATCTGCAAATTTGGTTTAAAAGCCGTACACCAACCATCTAGCTCAAAGCGGTTTTGAGTTATCTTTGTCACAGATAAACAGACAGACAGGCCGACATTTTCCAGAAATATGTTATTCGAATTCAGGGAGGTCAGAAACATAGACATTCTCCAGAATCTAAAGTTCCATTTTTTTTTATTTTTTTTTTTACGATTGCTATATTTTCTCTATACTACATATACGACAAAGTAAAAAGACATGGCATCCCAACCGAACATAAGGCAACGTATAATTGAGATGTTCAGTTTTCTGTTCCACACAGCTGTGGCATTACGGCAGCTTTCTTTCTGCCTCTGCTATAAGCACAATAAATGCTTACTTTCAAGTAATAAGTTCCATCATTCCGGCTCCGAATGCATAGGCACCTTAAATCTGCCATTAAGGAAAGGGATCATAACTCTTAAAAATTTTAAGAAACTTTATCGTTTTAAACCACCTTGAATTATCCCTTTGTTGGGGAAAAAACTTCTTGAAATCATGTGTGCCTGCCTGTAAACATGATAATGGAAAGGTATAAAATAGAACAAGCTATACAAATAATATAAGGTAAGTGGTATGTACGCCAAAATTATATACATAAATCGAATTTTGAATGAAATCCATTTGCAGGAAGTCTATCTATCTGTACATGTGTGAACACAACATTCACAAAAACTCACCAACATTCAAAAACAGAACGAATGTAAGGTATATTATCATGTACGGAATCCATAATCTGAAATTAGACATAATAAGGAAAAATGAAGGCTGTACTTTAGAATGCCACTTTTTTCCGTCCTGGCCGAAACAATTCGACTTCCGACTTTAGTTTAAACCGTCACTAAGCCGCAAATTTAACGAAACTTCCTTTTGTTTAATTTAAAGAAATATATTTCTGATGATAACCGTGACAATTATATACTCTTATCCCGGAATCTGAATTTGGTGAACTAAAATTGCTTGGCGTTTACTAATTCTAATTCTGTTTTAAAGTTTCGATGATATAAAATTCATTTATAATAAATATTATAAATTTGTTATAAAATTCAATCAGACATTGTATTGCTGAAATTCTTTGACATGTGTCTATAAGATTTCATCAACTAACACTACTTTGTATGAACTCCAACTTTTAATTGTATTTAGCACCACATGCTGTATTCAAAGAAAATATTAAATTACGCAGATTCTATCTTCATGCAGCTACGGAACACAAATTCCGGTCACAATTGCTAAATATTGTATGAATAAAGAAAACTGCCTAATTGAAACTATACTACATCCAATTAACTACTGTGAAATCGCAGTTATATGGATAAAACACTTTAAAAGTTTTACGAATAGAAATATTATACGTAGCTTCACATTTGTTTTTAACTATTTTGTAACCACTTATACCAGTCCAAAGAATTAAACATCGCTCTTGAGGAGCAGATCAACGACCTCTGAACTCGAGAAGGGGGGGGGGGGGGAGACGTCTTGAAAGAAAATCCCCTACGCACTGAGGTTGCTGTCCTCTCATTTCAAGTCCGTTTTGTTTTTCTTATTTCGGGACGTTCGTGAATCTAAATGTTTTCCACATAACCGAACTCTTAAAAACAGTTTTTGGTATATATATATATAAACAAGCTTTTGACATTTTAAAACTTCGATTTATTTCACTACGGGAGGCACTTATGTACAAGAAGCGATGATAAAAGTAGTAGAGGCGTAGGGGATTCCTTTATGAGGAAGGGTAGGCGTTGCATTGGCAACATTGCTTATGTTTCCTGCATTTAAGTTAGTCAAGTTAAGTCTTCACTCTTATCTTAGGGTTACCTTTTACTATCTAAGTAATCATTAATCAGTGAAAAATAAAATTAATTAATGTAAATCTTAAGCCAATTTCTTAAGGGTTAGGCCTTTAATTTACGTTAATGTTTTGTTTATATATCCTGCATTTAAGTTTAGCATTACAGAATTTATGTTAAAATGCGAACAGTTTATATCCTTTAACTTACTTTTTATCTAATAAATTCTTGAAGCTTGCAGTGAACTATATAAATATATATAATCTACTAGTACATAGTCTTCTATTTTAACTCGACATGTTAGTGGCAAATGCTTCTATGATTCACCGAACCACGGCTGCGTATACATTATACGTGACTTGAGATAAATGGAGGGCTTAGTACTCAATAAGAAGTGAGAAAATACGTACTACAACATTGAATTTTGGTATAAAAACTTTGTCTTCAGGTACTGGTGGGCACAGTACATAGAGCTCCAGCCTATCCGGCTTTTTTGTTATCTAGCCTGTCCTTCCGCCACATTGGGCCGGACACTCGGGAGTCTACTGTATTTGACATTTTATATTTATTATTATTATTTGACGTTTATTACTTGCAATAGGATCTTCTCTATCCTTCAAAATTCACGTGCATTCAAATCAAAACTAATTACTAAAATCGGTTTGAAACAGATAGTGATCCACTAACAGAAAAAAAGGCAATGGCATTACAAAATACCACTGAAAGAAATTAAAAGAATATTATGAATCAGCAAACCACATTAACCTTTGCTGCAATTCAACATGAAAAAAGTAACCTTATAATGATGATTCTATAAGTAATTTTTATTTTCTTAATTTTGTCTCTCTTTCCAACATGGAATACTCTCTCTATAAATATACATATGTATCCCTCACTCTACCTGTATTTCTCTCTATGCCTCTTTCTCTCTATAAATATACATCTGTATTTCTCTCTCTGTATTTCTTTCTGTATATATACATCTGTATATTTCTCTCTCCCTCTGTATTTCTCTCTGTGCCTCTCTCTCTATATATAAATATATATCTTTATCTCTCTCTCCCTCTGTATTTCTCTGTGCCTCTCGCTATATATAAATATACATCTCTCTCTCGCGCACGCGCCCCTTCCTATACTCTCTTCATAATGTTCATGAGCATTTAACTTAAAACTAATCGTTAAAATCGCATTTCAACAAATAGCGATCTGCTATTGCTAGGAATTTCTCAATATTAAGCATATGGGCGTTCATAAGCATTTCCGGGTTCTTTTCAGGATAAAATGTAAGGTTGCATAATAGAAATTGCAGATCTCAGCTCTTCTACAATCCAGCATAAAAGAGTGCAAGTAAAATGCGATGCAAACGATCCCATAACTAATCATAATTCATACTCGTATTTTTATTAGCGCACTTAACAAGAAACGAACGTGAGTCACTAGGAAAAATAAACGTTCACTGGGCACAAAAAGAACATAATAGAAGTCGGCAGATAACTCTTATATAAATACACTATCTATCAATAAGTAATTGGACACTTTTGATAAAAGAGATTAACACAATTTATTCATATTCAATAGTTGATAGAGTCTCCACATGAGGCAATTACAGATTTTAAACTTCCGGGGCATGCTTTCTACAAGTGTTTGGATGATGGACAGTGGTATTTTCTTTCACTTTGTGGTATTTTCTTTCACCGATTTTGGACTTGCTGCACCTTTATCCAAATCGCCCGAGAAGATTTATATAGGATTCGATTCTGATCTCTGGGGAGGCCAATCCAGTCAGTGCACCCCATTATCTTCATACCAATCTATGGTCGACCTCGCAGCATGACAAGTGGCGTTGTCATCCTGGAAATAACGATGATACAATTCGTAAAATTGCCACAGCGTAGGAAGCCCATTGTTGTCTAGAGCCGTAGAGTAGCAGTAGGTGTTGCTTTTACATGAATCGGGTTCAAGGGTTTTATTCCATACCACAAAAAACATATCCGGATCATAATTCCACGTCCTCTAAACTTCACTGTAGGCACAATACATTCTGGCAAAAGACGTTCTCCGTGCAAAGGCCAAACCCAGACTCTGCCATCCGACTAGAAGATATTGAACATTGATTCATCAATCCAGAGAACCTGTTTCCACTCATCTACTATTCAATTTTGACTTGCCTTGTACCACCTCACCTAAGCAGAGCGGTTGGATTTTGTAATCAAAGGCTTATGGGAGGCAGCACGACCATAGAAACTAATCAAATGTACCTCCTTGCGGATGGTATTTATCAAAACAATAGTCCCGGATGCTTGTTGGAACTCCTAGAGTATGTGGGCCATCGGTTTGGTGCGGTTTTTCCGAATTTCTTTAGATAACACTCGTTGGTCTCCATGTCTTAGTTTCGTGAGTCTGCCGGATCGAAGCACATTCCGACAATCACCACTCACTTTCCACTTTTAATCACAAAATCCACTGTCGATTTTGGAATGTTTAACTTAATATATCCCTTAAGGATCCGCCATTTCTATGATATCCGGCAACTGCGTCATTCTCAAAGTCAGACAGCTCTAAATTTCGTAGCATCTTGCATGCGATTAATGCCAATGCTGTTTTCAACACGATATTTAAGTACAGAAGACGTGGCGTACGTAAATCAGGACCGTAGATATCCTCATTTGCATGGATGTCCAAATACTTATTGGTAGATAGTGTAGATATGTTACCTCTAGAGTGCAGAAATCAGTTAATCTGCATAGTAGCTAGTTAATATGCACATTAACTAGATTAATCAGTTAAAGTGCGGAAAATTGTTTCATTTCTCAAATTATTTAGGTATTTTGCGAATTAACTAGATAATCTGCACATTACCTTCTGGGAATTCATTAAAGTGGAAATAGAATCTTTGCTGGAACAACAGCAACGTTTCTATATGATTAAATTAAGGGTTGTTCATTTATTTTTTGATATCTAAAGAATCAAATGAATACAATCGGACAGTTAACACATTAGTTGATAAAATCAATCATCAATCAAATGAAAAACTATAATATAATGAATCAAATGGTTTAACATATTATTACAATTAAGGAAATGAGTTTGCTAAACATATCATAAAATTATGCTTACTTATTAGCGCTCTCTAAAGATTGCTGACATTTTGAATTGCATAACAACCGGTTTTTGCGATAAAGAAGTCTATTTGTGGTATATTTAGATTTGTAGTCATATTTTTTGAAACCCTGCCTGGTACCAAAAGATTTTTTTATTGCTGTTTGAAGTAAAGATGTTTCTATAGCAGGGGTATCTTCTTTCGTTAAGACACTGGCGAAACCAAACTGAAAGCGGAAGAAAAGGAGAAGAAATAGGGAAAGGGGGAAGGAGTAGGGAAAGGCAATGAGAGAAACAAATTTTTGAACTTTAATGATAAGGAAGCCGCTAATGTGCACATTACCTAGTTAAAATGCGGAAAACTCTTGATTCCACACTTTAGCGTCACAAATCAGTTAATCTACTGTTTACCTAGGTAATCTGCCCATTAACAGCTTTCGAGCTCTAACGGTAACAGAAACATCTTGATAACATTCATGTAACAAAATAAATCAATAAAAAAAGAAAAGGATGAGTTTTTAAATATTCGGGTGATAAATTAAAATACATACTGAGTGGCCGAATTGTTATTACTACTTGCTGCTTATACGCAGATCGGTCATAACTTAGACTCCCTGTCATAAACTACATGGCGAGACAGCCATAAAAACGGAATGCAGGACAAGTGAATCATCAATTGGACTGTATTCAATCCGAAAAAGAGGCAAAAAATGTAGTTGAACGTTCGGACATAGGATGATTGTAGGCTCTCAAAGCAGCAGAACTAGTATTAGCAAAACGGCTAAATTTGAAAAATGATCGACAGCAGCAGTTACTCAGATCTATAGAGAGCGGAATATCAAGCAGAAAACCAGGTCTCAACTTGCACGTGGTCGTCACAGACTACTGAATGCTTGATCTGACAGGAGACCTACCAGAGTTGTCCAATCCAACAGAAGAGCTACAAATGTCAAGTTACGAGGAATCTTAACAAGTAACTGCAGAAATCTCTGAAAGAAATATTCAGAGCACATTACACCATTTAGACAATGGAGGCTGACGACCTGTACTATCTTGAACAAGAGCAGACATCTCCAGTTCGCAACGAAATACAAGAATAGGACAGTAGATGAATAGAAAATGATCATGTGGTCCAATGAATTGCGTTTTCAATTACATCATGCAGATGACAGGGTGAGAATATGAAGGAAGCAGCATGGAAGCACGGACCCAACTACATTTCTACAACATTTCAAGCTAGTGAAAGCAATATAATGGTTTGGGGATGTTTTCTTGGCATTGTTGGGTCTGAACAACGTTTGAATGTCCAAGGACGTTTAAATATTATCACAAATCAAATACATTCTGTTATGTTAATGTGTACTCTGTCCTGGGAGGGATACTTCCAGCAGGGCAATGCTCCTTATCATAAGATTGACATTGTCCGCAGATAGTTTAAAAAGAATGACAGAGACTTTACCTGGCTTAGTTGGCCAGCACAATCACTAGACCTTAATCCAATTGAGAGTTTGTGGGGTGAGATCAAACGAGCCATTAGGTAAACTGCATTTAGTACCATCAAATCTTAAGAAATTGGAAAGTGGAGTGCATTGGATATGGTCTCGGATTCTTCATCTACCAACATTTCATATCCATGCCATGTTGTATAAAGGGCGTAATATCGTCTACTGCTTTGAGAGAAAGGTCATAATAATGTGGCTACTCAGTGTAAATATATATTTTTTCATTTGAATGCCATGGATATAAAATAATGAGTGAAAATTCATTTTGAACCAAATTTCGAAACAGTTTTTTTTATATATATAACTTTCAGATACTTATAATTGGTGTGTATGTGTGTGTGTGTGTACTTTATAACAATTTTGATAGTTTTAAATATACGATTTAACTCTTTTCTATAGAGTCATTTAAATAACAATAAAAATTTTGATTTAAACCTGAAAATTATTTATTGTTATAAATCATGTATCTGTGAAACATTACTTATTTCTCTTTCCAATCTTGTAATGGAATCTTCAATTAATGTAATTAAAGGATTATCTCCCTTTATAATGGAATTTTCTCTCATTTCTTGATATGGAAGCGTTTTGAAATGGTTGTACATTTGCCTTTTCTGTGATTATACACAGTTTTAGTTTTTGCAGAATTTACTAGCGAATTGATTGATTAATTTGCTTAAATTTTAATTTCATGCAAGAGCTATCTTTTAATAGTGAATTTGAGGAGAGGATTCATTTTTAAATTTCATAATATATATCATAAAAATTAATGATTAATTAATGAAAAAAATTTTAAAAATCAATTTTTAAATTTATTAAAAATGTGCATTTTTAAAGCCTTTTTTAATTAAATTTAATTTATGCTCTGTGTGGAAGTTGATGTGGAACCACGAACTATCAAAAATATGTTCCCACTTGGACTTCGCAGCTCCAAGAAAATAATAACTACATTGCACTGATACATTCTGTATTTTGACATCAAATAAAACAATTGTAAATTATATAATCATCACATTTTAATGCGTTTATTAAACTGATATTTGTTTTGAAAATAGCTTTATGAAAGTGTAGATATAAATGACCATACTCTCAGCTCACAGTGGTCTTTTATTTATTTTTTTTATTTATTATTTTTATTTTTCTATGAAAATAGAGGGGGGGGGGTTTAGAACAGGCTACATCATTCATTCAAAATTCAAAGAATAGATGGCACTATTAATCAATTCCATTTCTTTGTTGTTCAAATTGTAGGTGTAACAGTGCCGCCATCTATTGACAATTATGCGTATGCTTTACAAACTAGATGTTCCCTTCTAGACTAATTATTATAGACCTATTATTAATAATGTTTCTCGGATATAATTGTCATTGAAAAGCTGATTAGCACATTAGCAGAATGTATAATAAATTTTTAAAATTGTTATTCCTAGCATATGCGTGTAAATATATAGTGACATTAAAGTTTTTGTTTCTTCTTTTAATAAATTTTTAATTTTCTAATTTTTATTCGCACTCCGATAAATCTGTCAATTTAAACATTAAAAAAAAGCCTTACTTTTAAACCTTTTTTCACGCATCTGAGATTTATATATCAGATTTACAAAATTATTTTCTGGGGAATACAATTAGAATGAAAATGTTACGTTCTTCCTTTATTAAAAGTCATGTGATCCAGTTGTTAAATAATAAAAATTGTTGTAATTAAAATCATGAATAAAATATTCTTCAGATGGTAATATGATTTTATTTATTAATTTAAATTTTTATTATTAAAATAATTTAATTTACCTTAGTCTTATTTCATTACATCAAAATAACCTTATTTCTCATGTAGAATATTATTTATCTTTTATTTCGAGTTTGATTTTATCATGAAATTATTATGAATTATTAATTTAAATCTTTAGATCTAATATGTATATTTTATTTAAATGAAGCAATTGCTAGTGCTGCTTTCACCATCCCAATTAGCTCAAGATATTTTTCAATATTCACAATATTCCTCAATATTCTGAATGGCGATTAATATTGTGAGAATATTCCTGCTAATAGGGATTTAATCTTAAATAAATTTACATTAATTTTCAAAAATATTTAAAATGTGTATGGATTGAAACAGCTCCTACTGGCGTAACAAAAATGTATTGTTTCTTAAGTGAATTTAAATGACAAATTTCATAACTAAATTTAAAACAATAAAACAAAAGAATATAATTTATTAAAATTAAAACAAATCATTAGGTTTAGTACTAAATGAATAATCTATTCAAAAAAGAAATCTTTTGCTCCACTTTTATTTTAATTTTTATATTATTTCTAAAAGAATTAATAAGAAATAAATATATATCAGGTTTAAAAATATAAATACATAATGCTTATAATCTGTGCAAACAAGGATTAACAAAGGCTCAATAAAGGGAAAGAATTCTAATTATTTGTAATGTATGAATAATGATAACAAAATTTATTAATACTGATTAATGATGAATTGATAAATAATAATTGTATTGATAATTAAATATTTAGACTAAAATGTTTGATGAAATAGCAATGAATACGACTGCAGTGAATGAATGAGATACGTCAATGCAGTGAACTGATCAGCTTTCGTTCTGCGGTAATTATACGAATGCATTCCCTGTAGCCATTTATTTTTCTCCCATCTTTCACGTTCAAATTTATGCTAGGTCACTTCCGTTCACTCTCCGTTCCCAATTTACGGATCTGTATCCAAATGGGATTCCGAACTGATATTCCATTCTGGGGCCGGAATTAAAGCATCAATGGAATTATTTCCCAAAATATCTTTAACAATAATATTCTTATAGTTAAAATTAAATGAATTATTAATAATAATAATGTAATTATTATAATATTTTTTATGAGGTCATTAATGTCTAAATAAATTTCATTTGCTATTTTCAATTAAAATTAGTATAACTAATATATAATTAACAAATCTGCTAAAAATAATTAATTCTTTGTTCTTCTTGTATTTTAGATTATGAAATTTTATGCTCTTTTGCAATAGTTTTCAGTATTTCGACAATGATATACTACACTTTTGGTTTCTATTATTTGGTTCTGAGAGCGTCTTTCCCGTGAAATTGCCTTTATTTGCTGGAGGCAATATCTTTACTGAAGTTTCAACCTTCGAATCAAATTTCCAATAGTCTCTAGCTCCATACTTTAAAGGATAATTTATACATCATCAAGAGATTTTAATCAACTTTTAGCAATTATTAGAGACCAAACATCGATTTCCATAAAATATAAATTTTCAAAGGTATACTTATCTTCTAATTTAACTGTCAATAAAATTTATACAAAATCCTTTATATAGCGTGGTTAATCTTTCCCATAATTTATGTTTTGAATGATCCCTTTAAAGTTTTGTCTCTAAATTTTATATTTTATTCGGTACGTTTTCCTATCTAAAATATTCTTTAAAGAAACAATATAATTCCTATTCTATAAATTCCCCGTATTAAAAATGTCCTAAAGCGCACAAAAAATTAATAATAATATTAATTTTTGTTATATTTTAATGAAGAAATATTAAATCAAAGTGTAAAAAATCTGCGAATAACATTTTATAACACTCTGCAGTATTAGTAATCAACAGTATTAATTAATAAATCAGGGTTCATACGAGGCCAACTATTACGGGCAATAGAAGGTCATCTCTACTTCAGGAAGGTCACGTAACAGCAATGGGAAATAGTTGTCTCATCGGGACAACTATTTGCCATTGTCCCATTGCCGTCACGTATCTTCCTGAAGTAAGCATGACCTTCTATTGTGCGCTATAGTTGTCCTCATGTGAACTACCTTAATTCTTTGTCTATGCTGTTCCTTGTGCTTTAAATATCGATAAAAATTTCTCAGTAATTTCTGAACTGATTTTCCATTTGTTTGTTCACCCATTTTAAATTTATATACCAAAAAGTTTCTATTTTTTCAAAAAAAAAATATTATTTCTACATTTATTAATATCAATTTTATTTTCCAGATTTAAAAAAAATTCATGGTTATCACTTCCAATTTAAAAAAAAAAAAAAAAAAAAAAAAAAAAAAAAAAACATTGCAATTATTTTGTATTATTTTTTTCACTAAAAGATATTTTGTATAAGGCAGCTTTCTAATCATAAAACTTTGCTTGATTAATGACTTTTTAGATATGTTTGAACTAAAGCAATTTACTGAAACAATTTAAAGCTGACCTAGCAATAATTTTAATTTCTGCCCAGATGGCGAGAACAAAACCTGAACTAGTAAATTTTCTGCATATATTTATCTTAGAAAAATGTTTTATGATAGTGCGTTTCAGTATATATGATAAAATCTGATGATTAATTTCATAAAAGTAATTCATTAATTTCAAACTCCTCTAATCTGAGGAAATATACAGATGCCTATTTATAAATAAAAATCAAATAATTTTTTATGAACAATTTCAGAATAAATTTTAAAATTTGCATAAATGAATTACAAGTTGTACAAGTTAAAGATAAAAAATTAATTATTGTTTTAGCGAATTAAGTTAGCTTTTAAAAGAATAGACCATTTTTAGTAAATAACAGAACAACTTTTATTCGCGCATGTGCGTGCCTTCTTTAATGGGTTGAACAACATGTACAGAAATGATTTGATGAAATCTTACACATTGTATCATCAAATATAAAAATAGCTCCGAGCCAAAAATATTATTCCGTTAACATTTTTTCGTAAGAAATACCAACCCGACAATCTCTAAACATCTGAAATTCAACAAACTTAGTATCTATAAATATTTCATAAAATATTTTACTAGTTATTTAGATGAATTGAATCGTGAAACTAAAATCAATAATCTCTTTCAATTAAAATGATAGAATCTTATAACTTTTCCCTCGCATGATAATTGGCATTCCGACCAGATGTAATGTATGCCGTTTTCCCACAAATAATTAAGTGCATACGGGCCTCAGATGTGGATTCTTTTCACTAGGAGAGTCGTTTTTGGTCAATTGTTACTATATCCAGGTGGGAAAACAGATGTGTAGCCCGTCGTTTCAAATAGATACATTATATCTTCAAGGGAGAGGAATGTCAAAACATCAAGATGCTAAACTTTTCCCCTATGAAGTGACTCCTCAAATCATCAAGAAACGATCAATCATCAGCAACCGCTGTCGTTAAGCGCCAAACCCAGGTGCAATCCCGCCGGTATTTGCTGCAAAATGATTATAATTAACATGTGCTCAAGAGGTGGTCGGACACAGAGATGGGTTCTTAACAGACACTCCCTCGATCGATTTGAGACCATTGAGGAAGTTTTTCCGAACAGTTATTGGGTGATAGAGAACTCAAGTTCAACAATGAGAAACCAGAGGTGGATATTTGATGAAAATGAAATGAGATATTTTTTCCATAAAAGGTGAGAAAAGGTTTCGAATTAGAATTCGGAGGGTGGAAAAGATATTCCTGATTTCACGGCCTACAATATCATGCATGAGACGAGCCTTTCCGTCTCTATCGACCCATGATCACAGTGCGATTTCTATTTGGAACATTTTATTTAAATTTTTTAAAACACTAGATAGCGGTTGAAGTCCGTTATAATTTTGAAGTATATCTTACAGATAGTTGACCTTCAATGCACGCTTTCGGTTCTGATAATTTTTTTAAAACTTTTTCACTTGATCTGGAGTATTTAAACATGTAAGCAATTGCACGTGTTCGGCTCTATCGAGAGGATTGGACATTTAAAGGCCATGATTTATTTTGCTCTGGGTTTTTATTCATATTTTGAATGAATGGGGAAAGGATGGAATGCTTATTGGTTTATGTAGGAAGAATGGATTTGTCCTTTGCAGTTTCCGGGTCGCTACATTGTATTTTGTATGTTTTTGATCAGTTCTATTTTGTCTTACCATTAAAAAGAGTGAAATACTTAACAGTCTAATTGTATGACATTTGAGCTTCATATGTGAGCAGATATTGGTTTTTGTTGGGCGTTTCTAGATTTTATAGATTTATTGGTATAAACAAACGGCTCTCTGAAGGTGAAATTGTGATTTAAACGAACTCTGGCGTTTTCGTTGAGTGATTTTTTTTTTGTTAGGAGAATATGGGAAAGTGCATCCAGATTACTGTTGCTGGAGGTGACAGTGAAATATTCTGCAATTTTTATATTCATAACCTTTTTTCATATGTATAATATTTGTTTTCGTGGGACAGTTAAAAGTTGAGTATTTTACTTATTTCATTCATTTGATGATGTCGTGTCCGCGTTACAACGAAAAGAGGGGAGCAGCAGCTTCTGAGGGTAAGGACCCCTGAGCAACCGAGGTCAGAAGTCTGACGTCTAACTCATATGATGAGGATACTCACACACTCGCTTGCACAACTCCTTTATACGGGGGGGGGGTCTTACAAATAGAACACAGGGGGGGGAAACAACCATGCTTGAACCAGGACTCGAACGTGGGACGCCCAGATCACGGAGAAGACTCGCTATCCCTAAGCCAGGACGGCGGCTATTTTCATTCACTTCTATTAATGATATAGTCTTTATATTAATACATATGAAGTAGTGATATATTACAAATGTTACTTGCAAAATTGAAGTCATTACCTTAAAATGATGATTTTATATGAATTTTTTGTAAAATTAGGCTTAAATTTACAAAAAAAAAAAAAAATGTAATAATCCATTTGCGAAAACTGCGTGGACGCATGGTGTGGTACATCAGATAGTAGATAGAAAACCTTCTAACGGCAACCATAGAATCTGCTGATGTAAACCAACTTAGGTCATTGATATTCGGCTTGGTTACTATCCTTTATCTGTTCAAGCACCACAAATTTGGCGACTGATTTCTACTAGTTTCTTACTGACACGACTGATTTCTACTAGTTTTCTGTTTGGCGATGTTTTTCATTTGATCATAGGAATCTTTTGTATGTGGTCGTGATCTTAATCGTGCTGTATTGTATATTTCTTCGAACTTCATTAATTTGAAGAAGTGGTGTTTAAACGTTCTATTCTCTTTTGCAAAGAAAATTATAATAAAGACTCTAAAGTTTCTATATTCAGCCTGTCAAAGGACGAAATTTTGAGAAAAAAAAATGGCTACCTGCAATTCCAGGAGAAAACATGCATCTTACGAAAAATTTCAGAGTAAGTTTCCTTATTCATTTTTGAAGAAGCAAAATATTCATTTAATATTTATTTTTTTATTTCTATTTTTAAATTGATATTATGCGCCGAATAATGTTCTGTTCCTTAAAGGTAATTATCTTAACTAATAGTTTAGTAATAGTTTTGAGATTATTATTATTTTGAAATCGCCTGCTGTAGTCAGTTGTCTCTATATTTTAATAATTCATTTGTGTACGATGGTATTGAAGTGTATAGAGATTTAAGATATCCGGAAGTTAATTTTTTATGGTTATGAACCCTTTCTGAATAATTTGATTTTGTGAGAAATTTTGAACTTGCAAGTTTTATGTAATTCCCTCCCCCCTTGTAATTAATTTCTCGGTCAATATGCACTCCTCAAAATTTATTCCTAAGTATACCACTGGCAGTATTGTATCAGATGTTGCATTAAAATTCTTAAAATAAAAGGGAAAAAAGAGTAAAGTGAGCTGGAGAGAGAATATATAAATGTTTTAAATTTTGGTACATGAAATATTGAAAGGAATTATAAAAATTTAAAAAGAAGTTTAAAACAGAATAAATTTTAACATTGTTTCTAGATATATGCATCTCTAGCCTGAATTTTTATGTTGTCAATAAATTATTTGAAAGAATTATTTCATTTTGCGCTCATAGTCCTTCATTTTTCATTACAGGTCTGTGAGTTACATTTTAAATCTGATGATATTAATAGATGCACAGAATATTATGATCCAAGGTCTGGAAATATATTAACTGCTCTTTTAACTCAGGCAAGATTAAAGGATGATGCTTTCCCATCAATTTTCATTGGATGTCCATTATATTTATTAAAAAAATAATCAAACAGTCGAGAAGCTCCAGAAAAAAGAGAGTTCTGACATTGAAAAAGCTCTTCAACTAAGTGTGCAGGCTTTCAAAGAATATGAAGAAAAGATTTCATTACAAAATTTGGAGTAATTATCAATAAAAATTTAAAGTCTTCCCATTCCATATGTTTTTACAATTATCAAGAATGAAAATTCATTGATGTTTTAAAAATTGTAGTTTCACCAATATCTAAACTGTCACTTTCAATTATGATTGATGAAAACTATACTATATCTATATACATATAGATATAGTACAGATCTTTTGGTTTTGAGTAATCTTTTACATTCAATCTCTTCACATTTTATAAATTTCTTAGAAATAGAGGAATAGTAATTTTACCTCAACCAAATACCCTTAGCAGATTTACTTCATCCTTTCATTTAGCTCCTAGAGTACAAACAATATAAGACAACTTCTTAATGTATGCTGAAGGCAAATTTAAATTTCTGATTAACTCTGACAAATTTGTAAATTTACTGATGATGGAAATTCATTTAAAACTGTTTTTAGATTTTAAATGTGGGGACATAATTGGGGCATCTTGTAATTCAGGAAAAGCCGCAAAATTCTGCATTTGTATTTATAATACAAAGTTTAAAATCTACCTACAAAGATATTGTCCATATTTTTCCCGTAAAAACAATAATTTCTGAATTATTGCATGAAATAACTTTATTGATCATTAAAGAAACTATTGGTCATAATGTAATTTGCATATCAAGTGATTACAATACCATTGACGGAAAAGCAATAAGTATGTTTCTCAACCTCCTAAACTATTTGCTATTTATATCCAGTAATACCTAACAAACCTCTGTTTTTTGTTATAGATGCTGTATATTTGCTTAAATCTATAATAAACAATTGGTTAAACCAAAATATGTGAACAAGTTATGCATTATCATTCTCAAATTATAAACAAAACTGCTTCATTCCATTCATTAAAAAACTTTGTGACTTAGAAAAGGATGGAATGGTTAAATGTGCTTGTATACTGACTGCTAAATCATTATTCCTCACTAGTTTTGAAAGGCAAAATATTCGTTTAGCCTTGAATATTTTTAATTTAAATGCATGTGAAAGTATAAAACTTGTCAGTCTCAATAACAATATTACAAATGCTGACACTCCAGATTTCATAAAAGTTATTGTTGATTGGTTTGATATAATAAGTGACTGATTTGAATGAATGTAAAATCAATATTTAAAAGTTATCGTAAAAATAATGTTTTCCTGAAACTCTTAACATCAAAAGATGATGAATATACATTTTATTTTCTATATTTTTAATTGGTTAGAAAAATGGGAAAAATGTAAGTATGCAAACTGGAAGGCTTTCACAGAAAACCTTCTTGGCACTAAAACAAACAACTAATGCAGTCATTGAAATAACAAGATAGTGAATTGATGAATGCAGTTTCAATACATTCTAAATGGAAAATTGCAAACTGATGAATTAGAGAACCGTTTTGGCAAATATCGACAGCTTGCTGGGTCTCAATATAATGTATCATTAAGTTTATGAAATTGAGGGAGAAAAATTAGGCTTCAAACTATGCTGCCTTTATCTTTACAGAATCAGAAAAACAAGGTGAAATTTCTGTAACGCATTCTAATGATGATAATTTTGATGCAAACTCTAATATTCCACCCTTTTTTAATGAAATATATGTTTCTGATGATGAAATTGGAAAGGTAAATTCAATGTTTCTTGCTTCAGTCTTTGTTTCAAGTTATTATGTACATTTTATATTTAAAGAAAATTCATTGTTATATTTGCAAAACCCAACTGTTTTTGGAAAAAAGATATAATTCCTGATGAAAATTGCTTTTCATCGATAAAAAGTTTAAATTGGGTAGTTTAAAATACCCAAATAATAATATAAAAACCATTTTAATTTACAACTGTGTAATAATTTCAACATTATTATCTCGTAAATATGAAACTATATTTTTGAAAGTTCTAAATAAAAGAAAAGTAGCTTGCAAACATCTGACAATCTGTATGTAACTGAAAATTATTTACCTTTAAAAACATGCTTGAATAGTCATACGTCTACTTACTTACTAAATGAAATTTGCAAACAATCAACTAATATATTTTTGAAAAATTATTGTAAAAAAGTAAATAATCTAAATTTTATTGCTCTGCAAAACAAGAAACGAAAATTAATGATTCCAAAAAGAGTTTAAAATTGTATTTTTGTAGGACAATTATACTTTTCTAATGATTTTTTCATTTGATTATTTTGATCATGATAATTCATAAATGAATATTCATTTCCTTGTACGCCTATCAAGAAAGACTGTTTCATTCAAATATTTAACATGTATTTGTCTTTCCTTTGTAATTGTTTGTTAAAGCTGATATATAGAGTTTTTAATTCCTTAATTTTCTTCCACCGAGTGAACAAAAAGTCCTCAAAAATTTTAAAAATTCATAAAAGTCGTAAAATTAAGCAAAATAAAAATCGGTTTGTAGATTTAGCATCGGTAAGTCACGGAAATTTTTTTGGGTAAAAAAAATTATTTAAAAAAACAGCTGATAGGTGGAGCTAGTATGAATGACAGTTGGAAATACGCAAATGGGACATGCGATTATAAATACTTACGCTCTTGATCAAGAAACAATTCTCCGTTGCATGCCATGTAAGTATACAAAGATGCTTTGTGGAAAAAATAAAGCTTTGATGGTGAAGGTATTTTATGGAATCAGCGATTGTTGTAAACTGCGTAAATTCCGACTTCACAAAAATGCGAAGAATGAGAAACACCTATAACAGTGGAAGTCTCATAAAACTTGTTCAGCAATTTGAGGAAACTGGATCACTTGGAAAATCGTGTAAGGTCCGGACAATCAAGTTTAATGCAGACACGTTCGGAGTGCGTTGCAGCCGAAATGGAAACATTAGCTTTCAAAACAGCGGAAAGGACCAGCAATTCACGAGAAGCTGGCAGACGCTTGAAATTACCACCATCCTCGATACGCAACATTTTTCATGGAGCTCTTAATCAGTATCCATAAAAATTACAGTCTGGCCATGAACTTTTGGCATCGTAACTGTAGAGAGAGAGGCATTTGCGATGTAGGCTCTCTCCAAAATTGAATAAGATCCCTCCTGTGTCTTTAACATTCATTTTTCGCTCCATGGCGACGTTAGTACACATAACTGTCGAATTTGGACGACGTCAAATCCACGAGTGTACGCTGAGGAACCACTGCATTCCTCCAAAGTCACAGTGTGGTGTGGGTTTACAGGTTCCTTTATCATAGGACCCTTCTTTGAAACACAGTGCCCGGTAAATGGGTGGAAAAAGGTGACAGTAAAGACTAGGCGTTGTTTCATGCTTCTGCACGAAAAGGTTGTTCCATGTTTGCGAGAAAAAGATGCGCTTTCTGCTGTTACGTTTATTCAAGATGGAACAACAAATTGCACTGCTATTCCTGTCAAGGAATTCTGATGCAGACGTTCGGGGAAGAGAGAATCATTAGTAGACGTTGCAAGTTTCCATGGCACTCTCGGTCAACAAATATGACACCAATAGACTTTTGAGTTTGGGGAAATTTAAAATCCTGGGTGTATCAATCCCTTCCATCCAATTTATCGGAATTGAAAGATTCAATCCGCCGAGTATACAGCCGGACATGCTGTACTCTGTTGTTGCTGTATTTCTAACACGCCTGCAATGGGTAATCACTTGTGGTGGTGAACTTGATCACATATTGCAATAATAAATGATTTGATAACATATTTTTGTTATTTCCATGTCTATACTCTTAGTTAGGTACAAAACGCCACCTACCGGCTGTTTTTTGAATGAATTTTTTTTCTTACCTAAAAATATCCCGTGACTTATCGATGCTAAATGTGCAAACCATTTTTTAAATTGCTTTATTTCACGGGCTTTATGAATTTTTAAAGTTTTTACGGATTCTTTGCCCACACGGTATATCTGTTTTACTTATCAAATGAAATTTGTAAAATAATTCAGTTAATGCTTTAAAGGTTATTTTAATTTTATATATTTATAAAATTGTACTGTATATATTTTATTATTGTAAAAAAAAATGATTAATGATCAATGCTTTACTATACCACAAAACTAGAAATGAAAATTAATGACTCTAAATGCTGTTTAAATTAGGTTGTATATTTATAGATAGAATCTACTCTTGAAATAGAATATTCATTTGAATATTTTGAATGATATTAACACTTAAAGTTGTAAAGCATAACTAAATAAATATTTTCTTGCATGTATTAAAAACGATTGTTCCACTAAAATATTTTGTATGGATTTATCTTCCCATCGTCATTTGTAAATGTTGAATAGTTGCTTAAGAAAGATTTTTTTAAAGAAAGATTTTTAAAAATCTATTTTTTTTAAATATATTTTTCCTTTGTCTTTATGTTGATAATATGTATATTAAATTATTGATACCTTAAGTAATACCATAAAATAAAATAAAAATTTATTTTGATTTTCTTTTACTTCAACGTGTAATTTTTTAATCAAATGAAATTCAGAAAATGGTTATAATTTGTGATCAGTTACAACTTTAAATACATCGAAAATACATTTATGTTGCAACAAATATTATTATCAATTAAAATTTACAGAAGGCATCTTGTTTTTTTCTCAAGAGACTGAATGGAAACCATAAATGGAGATCGGCTTTATCGATTGTAGGTTAAGTATTTTTTTTTTGTTGTTGTTGAAACTGGTAATGGGGTCAATTCACGGTCACGTGTCAGGTACCAAACAAATCGCTTCTGTTCAATTTTCAACCGTTCTGCGCATGTCGTGATGTCTGCCGATAACGTTGACGAAACCATTGTTTGGTAAATATTACGCTAGCCGATCAATTATTAAAAACTTCTAATTTTTTAAAGATATTATTTTGAATTATTTTCTACAAATTTTCTTAATTATATAATTTTATTTCTTATTTTAAAATTTTAATTAGTATTTTCAATGGAATTGTTTTTTTATACTTAATTAACATCGCTTTTTAATTCGTTTGGTGCCGCTTTATTCTTTCCTTTCCCATATCCTTCCCCCACCCCCTTTTTTTACCCGAAGGATACATTTTGTAAAATGACTATGGCAGTGTTTTTGAAAAATTACATATGCTCTTTTTTACATATTATTTAAATATTGTTGAATGTTGAATCTTATGAATATACAGGGTGTTTCAGTGAACCGTTTCAGAACTTTTAAGAGGGATAGGGTACATTCTGACGAACCAAAATCATATACCCATGCGCAGTCAGAAATGCTTTCCTGACGCGGTAGATGGCGTTGTGCGAAAAGTCCGAGCTTCCGTGCAGGGAATCTTCATTTCACACAAGAACGCCAAGTTAGTAGGATGGATGATTACACGATCGCAGAGTTAGCCGATATGCATTTGGCGTACGGGGCTGCAAATTGTCGTGGGCCAGCCGCACAACGTTTGTACGCGAAACGATATCCGACGAGGCGTATTCCCAGTCATAATTTCTTTGCAAGACTGCACCAGAGGTTAGTTGAGACAGGTTCATTAGAAAAAACTCACAGGGACAGGGTAAGAACAACACGCACTGCAGACGCTGACCAGAATGTGCTTCAGCATGTACAGGGGAATCCAAGAACGAGTACACGAAGTGTAGCAAACGCAGTCGTGGTTTCCCATTGCAGCGTCTGGAGGATTCTCCGAGCAGAAGAAATGCATCCGTTTCACGTGTAGCGTGTCCAGACACAGAAACCGGAGGATTATGTACCTAGTAATGCTTTCGCACAGTG
Source organism: Argiope aurantia (assembly GCA_026543865.1). Taxonomy (NCBI): domain Eukaryota; kingdom Metazoa; phylum Arthropoda; class Arachnida; order Araneae; family Araneidae; genus Argiope; species Argiope aurantia. The sequence continues at coordinate 183,808 of JAPMOR010014343.1, forward strand.
GTACCTGAAAAAATGTGCTACAAATGCCCTTTTTCCTGCTGAAGTGTTGTTTTCCGATGAGGCATCCTTCACAAGGGAAGGAATTTTCAACACGCATAACGACCATATCTGGACGGTCGAGAACCCGCATGCAATACGACGTCGTGCAGCACAGAATCGATTTTCGGTCAATGTATGGGCCGGTATTGTGGGAGATCATCTCACCGGACCTTACCTGTTACCGGGTCGTCTAACCGGACCTACGTGCTTGCTCTTTCTGCAGCAAGTATTGCCACAACTTTTGAGAGATGAACAGATTTCTGCATCGACGCAACAGACAATGTGGTTCCAACACGATGGAGACCCTGCCCATTATAGCGGAGATGTTCGGAAGTACCTGGATGTCACATTTGGTCAACGGTGAATCGGACGTGGGGGTCCCGTGCGTTTGCCTGCTCAGTCACCCGACTTATCATGTCTTGATTTTAATTTCTGGGGTCATATGAAATCGCTAGTTTATGACACCCCTGTTGACACTTCTGAGGAGCTCGTTGCAAGAATCGCAGTAGCTGCCGGAAAGATTCGAGATATGCCTGGAGTATTTCAGAATGTTCGGATGTCCATGCGTCGGAGATATGAGGCGTGCATTGTAGCCCGTGAAAGAAACTTCGAACACTTTTTTTAATCCATGTACCTTTTGCTTCTTTTCATGTTTTATTAAAACGATTTATCATTTACGGTCTCTTTTCTTTATGGTGCTTCTGTGTACAACACCGCTTCTGGAAAGCATTTCCGACCCCACATTCCTCTATGATTTCGAGTTGCCAGGATGTACCCTACCCCTCTTAGAAGTTCTGAAACGGTTCACTGAAACACCCTGTAGTTCCCCAAGTTAGTTCTTTTTAAAAATAATTATTACTCTTAGCTAAGTTAATACTGTAAAGCTTACTAATAAAATTATTATACATTTTTTCTTATGTAATTACTTTTATAAATATTGGGACTTTGATGTTTTCAGTTTGCTCAGAGGAAAGAACATGAAACTCAAATTAGTATATATTGAATAAATTATGTTTACAATTTCAAATTATGAAATTTAAAAGGTATGGTACCTTTTTTTAAATCTGTGCAACTTATGAATAAATAATTTCTGTTTAGTTTGTAGAAATCATTAAATTAAAACAAACAAAATCACGCTTTCATAATTTTTATTTACACATTACAAATATATATATATATATTTTTTTTTTTTTTTTTTTTTTTTTTTTTTTTTTTTTTTTTTTTTTTAGAGAGAGAGAGAGAGAGAGAGAGAGAGAGAGAGAGAGAAAGAGAAAGAGATATAAAATATATGTGATAAATATTTCAAAAAATATGATCAAATATATGTTTCAATGTACTCACTAATTCAAAAAACTAAAAAAAACTATTTACTATTTATCACCATTTATTTTTCTAGACACTTAGAAATAATATAAACACAGTATGACAAGAATGTCAATGTAAATGATGAAATAAATTTTATTCAACAGAAACAACCTAGATACTAAAGAACATTTTTTTTAATCACTAATAAAAAGTTAATGTTGAACACTATACTTTTACAGCAGAATATTTATGAAATTTTTTTGAAATGCTAAAATTACATTGAATGAATATCATAAAATAAAACAAAAACATACAATACAGTAAATTTAATAAACAAGAATAAGGTCATGATATATACACTGGTGTGCAAAACTTAAGCAACAATGCAAATTTTAAGCAGATAGCCATGAAATTGCAGAAAAGGAGTTCCTGCGATCAGTACAATGAACACGTAATTCAAGAGAAAAGTCATACGTATGCAAATATCAGGAACAAAACGTCACAGGCGACGTGAGCGTACGCAAAACACGTGCGGAAGGCGCGCGCAGCTCAACACTACAATAAAAGGAAGGACGGAGACGCAATTAAAGACATTCGCTGCAAGTGCACGTAAGTTAATTCGTGAAATATAGCTAGCAGATATCACCTGGACGATTTCACACGTGGAAGAATGATCGGAAAGCTGAAGGAAGGGCGTAGTGTGACCAGTGTAGCTGAAGAGTTCGGAATCAACAAAAGTGGCGTTTCGCGCGCTTGGAAAGCCTTCCAAACCACAGGTACAGCTGTGAGAAAGGTTGGTGGTGGCCACCCCAGGAAAACAACTGCAGTGGATGACCGACATATCGTCCTGCAGGCGAAAAGAACCCGAAACCAGTCAGCAAGCGTCATTGCTCAGCAACTGTGTACAGCAACGGGGTGACAAGTGTCGCGTTTTACTGTGTCCAGACGCCTTCACAAAGGTGGCCTATTCGCCCGCCGTCCTGAACGGTGCATCCCTTTGACAGTTTCCCACCAGCGGCACCGTTTAGAGTGGTGCAGAGAGCACAAAAACTGGACATCTCATCAATGGAGTCGTGTCTTCTTTACAGATGAGAGTCGTTTTAGTGCCACAAGCGATTCCCAACGCCAGTTGATTTGGAGAGAGGTCTGGACACGGTTTCATCCCAGTAACATCACGGAAAGAGACCGTTTCGGTGGTCCTGGAGTTGTCGTTTGGGGAGGCATTATGATGAACGGGCGGACTGAGCTCCACGTTTTCGACAGAGGTTCTGTAACTGGAGATCGCTATTGTCAGGAGGTGATCCTTCCCCATGTGCGTCTGTTCCGAGGTGCCATTGGATCAGACTTCGTTTTTATGGATGACAATGCACGGCCACACAGGACTCATGTTGTTGAGGAGCTCCTGGAAAGTGAAGATATCACTTGAATGGATTGGCCGGCGTGCTCCCCTGATTTAAATCCGATAGAATATGTGTGGGATGCTTTGGGGAGACGCGTTGCGACACGATTACATCCTCCTGGGAACACCCGAAAACTTAAACAGATGCTGATTGAGGAATGGGTACTCTTACCTCAAGAACTGTTGGACAATCTGGTGCTGAGTATGGGGAGACGTTGCGAAGCAACCATTGCAGTAAGGGGAGGGCATATCCCATACTAAGGAACATCTGCTTGCTGTTCTTCCTCTTGGACAGACAATCATGTGTAACGATACTATGAGTTCAATAAAGCCTTTTTTTGTTTGATTCGAAACTGTATGCATTGTATTCATTTCTGCTCAACTATGCTTTCGTCATTCTTTCATTCATATATATACAAAGAAATAGAGAAGCCAAATAGGATATAAAGAGGAGTTGAAAGAAACACTTTTATGCTTTCACAGAATCTTATAATTCAAAATTGATAGGTTAAAGAAATAGAAAAAAAAAGTGAAACATGCATGTTCCAATGAAGTTGGGAATAAAAATTATATAATAAATACTGATATGGAAATTGATTTTCAATGAAAAGACCTTTATTTATTAAAACAGAAGTCACTGAGGTGCACAGTGTTATGACAGGATATTATGATAACAGTCAATTTCAGTTTAAATACAATAAACTATTGACATTTGATTTTTAACAATAGAAATGTTGTTTGATATAAATTCACTTTGAATCCATCACAAATCTGCAAATGTAATTAGAAAACTAGTAATATTCACTTCCACCTAAGTTTAGCATTATAGCAGTTGTTATTGTTGCAACAGGAGTTTGTTTACTTACATTAATTAAATTAGAAAAGATTTTGTAAAAAATGCAATGTAATATTCATGTAAACCTCTTAAAACCTTCTAATTATATACAAAATTATCAGAAATTTCATCAAATGTGAATAAAGTAAATTAGAAATGCACTCACAATTTTGTTTGATTGTTTTTGAAGGCAAATCGCTTACCAATTTCTTTTTCTTCGAAGAATTTTTCTAACAAATTACTGGAACAGCTATATTTAATAAATGGACACACATTTAATGAATTCTTCAAAATGATTGGAGCATATCACTGACTTTCAATTCTTGAAAAAAATCTATATCAAAGCTATCAACCCAAGTCAGGATTGTTGAAAGGAAAATAAAAAAAAACATTTTATCATGACAGGCACTCTTGTGTTTCGCATTAAAGCATGCATCCATCAGCATACCAGTATTTCCTCTGTTAGCACATAATAAGAAGAAAGAAAATGACTCAAAAATTGTAACTTCAAATGTAAACAAAAAATCCGCTTCATACTTGGCGGAGAACGTTAATGGCAGACTGATCGACGAAAGCGGTGCGGATGAAACTTAAATGCCATGAGCAAGAAGTACATGACATGTGACTTTTACGTCACATGAATTGACCCCATTGTTATGATGAATGTCATTCATCAAAGCTAGTACGGTGGACTCCATCCAATGCGCTTTGTGTTGGCCTAAGATGCGTGATGTCATTCCTTCCGCTATGAGGCCTTCTTATCTATAAGAAGTGCCGTGTGCGAGCACTTCGTTCTACACGCGCTACTCCTGAAGGGGTTTATGCACCACAGGGATTAATCGCCAAATAATTCGCCAGGATAATATGATAAATTAAGTAAAAATGCTAACTTCATGCGAAATTTTAAATAACTAACTGTAGAAAATTTCTGAATCCAAAAATAAACTTTAAAAAAATGCTTTTTTTAATATATATATTTAAATATATTTTTGAAAAGAAACCGCAGCGATTAAATAAATGATGAAAAGAAATTGTTTATTTTTTTAGTTCAAAAATTAAAGAACATATCGCCCTTTTAAGTTTTAAATGTAGGTGTTTTGTTGTTAATGATGTTGATAAACATTAAAATAAGCAGGCAATGAAATACCCTCTAAGGCTAACAAGAAATTTTTATCTTATCTTTCAAACTTTCTTATTGTTCTAACAATTTACTTGCGCAATATAAAATTCTTTAACTTTATTTATCAGAAAAAAAATTATTATTTCAGTTGGAATCATTTAAGAAAAATCAATTAACTTCCTGATTTCTTCGTATTAATCTTTATTCTGGCATCATTAACAGATCAGTCGGATCCGGGTACTTACGTTCACTTTTTGGTTCACTAACGCTCTTTGAGACGCGTTTGTTTATATAACATTTGCTTGTCAATGATGCTAAGCATATTGTGTTTGAGAAATGAAATTATTTCACGCATTGAAAGAAAATTAACCTGAGTAGCAGACCATTATTTTGATGCAGTTATCAACTTTAATATTTTTTCCATTAATTTATCGAACAGTGGCTTGTATTAATTATTAAAGGGAGCAAATGACTTCTGACATGGAAGAGCCGTCAACCTCGAATAATGAAGCGTCTGCTGACAATGAGAATGAAATCTCTACATGTCACTGTTATAAAAACCCAGTGCATATTGCTGTTCTGAAAGGAGATATAAAAACAATTGTGACCTTAGCAAAATATGGTGTAAAAGTTAGCCAAATAGAAAACGGACAGACACCGCTTCATCTGGCTTTAATCAGAGGTAAACTACTTGCTGCAAGAAAACTAATTTCTCTGGGAGCAGACCTCAGTGAAAGGAATAAAGATGGCTTTACACCTCTGCATCTGGCTGTTATACATGATTGTGTGTCCCTTATTGATTACCTAATAGGTACAGAATCAGAATGTGATGTTAATGCATTTGATGAGAATGGGAACACAGCCCTCCATATTGCTGTTTTGTTGGGTAAAATTAATGCAATTCAAGCACTCCTCATAAGAGGAGCAGATGCTGATTTTCCAAATAGGGAAGTGAATGCTCCATTGCATATTGCCATCATTCAGGGAAATAGTGATGTGCTTGATATTGTTCTTGAATATGTTACTAAACCAAATATTCTTGATAAAGATGAGTTACGCCCTTTACACTTGGCTGTTTTGCATAATCAAATTGATGCTATTCAAAAAATTGGCTTGATAGACAATATCAAAGTGAATTATCTTAATGGGGATGGAGATAGTGCTCTTCATTTAGCTACTAAGTTAGGGAATTTGGAGGCCATTGCAGAACTTTATTATTTAGGGGCCAATTTAAATCTTAAAAATTCAAAGGGCTATTCTCCTATTCATTTAGCTGTGCTTTATAATAAACTGACTGCAATTGAAACTCTTGTGCATTGTGGTGCACGAATTGATGCTGCTGATCGACATCGAAACACACCTGTACACCTGGCAGTGATGAAGAAAAATATAGCTGCATTAAGATTAATTTGTCACTTGAGAGCAAATATTAATTTAAGAAATTCGTATGGAGATGCACCTTTGCATTCTGCAATAATAAGTGATTGCATTCATGCAGTGAAACTCCTTTTGGAATTTGAGGCTAATATTATTATTCTCAATGCCAAAGGTATGACACCTTTGCATATAGCTGTGTGTTTGGGTAACAAAGATATTATCGAAGCGCTAATTCTGTATGGAGCAAGTGTTCATTGTGTTGATGTAAATGGTAATAGTCCTTTACATTCAGCTGCAAAATTTTGCAATTCAATTGGAATTAAAACTCTAATTATACATGGAGCAGGACTCAATGTGCAGAACAAGGATGATTTAACACCTATGGATGTCATAATGCAATATGTTAAAGAAAATACTTTTAAAACTGCTACAAAAGCTGTTGCTGATCTTTACAAAAAAAGGAATATTAAGAGGAGATTGCCATTAAGCACTCATAAAATTCTGAAATGTGTAAAACTGCTTGTGAAGATCGAGATTCTGGGACACTTTGAGCACAGTAAATTGAATGAACCTAAATACCTGTCTAATATTATACCTATCATACGGAATTATATAAATAATAGTTTTTTTGAAGTCAAGCTAATGAAGTCCACTCTGCTTCATGAAAAATTATCCTTCTTTGAATTTGTGATGTCTGGTTGGGTTGATGCAATGCCTTTGACTTGTGCAAATGTGTCAGAAATTGTACTCAATCATATACTTGATGTTTCAACTACCAAAGGATATCCTGTTTATCGTGATATCATAATCTCTAAGTTAGAAAGACCTGCTTTATTGAATAAAGCTCTATATTTGAGAATGCATGTAAGACACAATGGAAGAATGATTTTTTTGGATTTAGATACAGTTCCTCTGATTGTTAAACAACTTGGCAATGCTGATATTTTAAACCTTCTTTTAGCATATTCTGGTGTGAATTTAGATAGTGATGACTCTGAATCTTTAAATAAAAAGAAACTCCCGGAATCAAAACATAACTCCAGTTCTGTGGAAGAAAAACCTGCTAAAGTAAGCAAAACTACTGTAAGTAAAAAAATACAGTTGTCTAATAACAGTCTGAAAAAATCTGTGAAAAACAATAAAAAAAAGTATATTTCTGTAGCAACCAAATCAGCAAAAACTAAAAGAGCCTTGTCAATTACCAAAACTGCTAAAGGAAACCATAGTCCTCATTCCATTAAAGTTTCCAGGAAAAATTATAATTCTTCAGTTATTAAAACTGCTAAAGAAAAAAATTCTACCCGAAGTACCAGATCAAAGAAAGGAAAAGGTTGCCATTTGAATTCTACATCTTCTATAAGAAAATGCAATTCTTTTAATTTAAAAAATAAAAAAAAATTAATAAGTGAAGCTGAGAAAAGAAAATGCTGATATCTGAAATAATGGAGCTATGAATAAATTTGGTCGAGCTTTAAATTTTGATAAATATGTTAATACTAAAGCTTTTATATAGTGGATCTCACCTGAAATAGGGCTGAAAAATTATAGACTCCCAAAAGTTTTTATGCATTTTTATATTAGATATAAGAGTATTAAAGTTTAAGGGGGGGGGGACTATTTTTATGGAAAGCTTCTAAATAAATATTTATTCAAATTTCTCTGTTTATATTTCAGTACTCAATTTTATTTCTCTAATTTAAAAAAAAATGTGGAGTTCTAAAAAAGATATTTATTGCTGCTATTTTTTAAGCTATTTAAAAACAGGTTTGAAAAAAATATTATATATATATAAGTTTGGAATCGAGCTTTATGTCATCATTCCCTAAGTATATTATGCTTTATGATTTAAAGAATTAAAAATAGATGCGGTTTTTAAAAATCCTGTTTATGTAGATGTTACACATATCTTTCATTATATTAAATATATGTGTGTGTTAAGTATATGTCCATATTTCATGTGTAATTTAAATGTTCAATGTTTCTTGTTTTAATTTCTAAATGTTTCTTATGTAGAGAATGTATGCAGTTTTTATGTAGAAGTGTTTCTTATGTAGATAAATTTTTCTATACTTGTATTTTAAAGTTTAACAACTTATATATATGTATGTATACTTACTGAATTAAAAGTTGAAAAATAAATCAAGTACATACTTTGATCCATTTGAATAGCAAGTTTTTTTAAAGGATAAGTTACTTAGTGTGCTAATCTTTTTTTTAAATTCCTATTATATTAGTTTAGTAAATGTTGAATACTTGACTAGATTTTTTGTTTTAGGGAGAAACCTATTACTTGATTCTCCTGTTTCAATATATTCTTGTTCATGTACTTCAATTCAGTTGAATAACTGGTTATATTTGGTTATTCAGAAATATCAGGTGCATTGTACCTTGCAACTTTTTTAAAGGATAAGTTGCCTATTTTGCTAATTTAAAAAGAAAAAAAAATCCTGTTATATTTATTTGGTAAGTTTTAAAGAAGTGACGAGATTTTTTTTTAGTGGGAAACTTATTACTTGATTCTCTTGTTTCATCAAATATTTGTTAGAATTATATATCAAGCTCTTAAATCGGTTGGATGATTCCATTTGTTTCTTTATTGAAATTGATGAAATATGTACAGCTCCTCATTCATGTTGTAATCCGAGATTTAAAAGATGCTATAATAGTTAAAAAATAATTGGTTTGAGTACCTTTTTTTTGTTTTGTTATTTCTATTGTATCTTTTCAGATAATAGGATCTAATGAATCTTATTGTTACTAAAAAGTTTAATGTGGCTGTCTGGATGCAAGAATAATTTTTTATTATTTGAAATTAGCTAATTTTACCCTTTCTCCAAAAAAATATTTTTGTCGTTTATGCAAGGTAAAAAATATTGGTTTTTATACAAGAAGTTAACTTGTACTTGAAATAATGGACTTTGGAGAAAATAGCTATAAGCAAGCAAAAATGTAAACTATACAGTGGTTTTTAGAATTGCTTATATGCTTTCAAAATGTGGGAAAAAAAGTTTTATGACAAGGAATTATATCTGAAGTCCAATAATTTTTGTATAATCTTTATGCGAATCTGAAAAAAAAAAATTTTAATTTTTTTTATGTATTCTTTTAATAATGATGAAAATGCATGAAGTCAGAAATAAAATGCATCACAAAAGTGGTAAAAAAGTAGTACATTGAAAATTATTCTGATAAATTCAGAATTAAAATTATTGTCTGCCACTTTTTTAAAAACAAATTTCGCATATTCAGAATTAAAATTATTGTCTGCCACTTTTTTAAAA
>JAPMOR010014343.1:193173-206830 GCA_026543865.1 Argiope aurantia
ATTTCGCATATTCAGAATTAAAATTATTGTCTGCCACTTTTTTAAAAACAAATTTTGCATATTGATGACATTTTAAAAATTGTTTGACTTTAATATTTGTTTATTTCTCAATATTTTATTTATTGTTTTAAACTGTTTTGTAGTTGTAAGAAAAGCATTCAAAAAATGATTTTTATAGTATTGGTAAATTAATTTTGCTAAATTGCATATTGCTACATTGATTAATTTCCTCTATTCTATAATGCAATATATAAAATATTTTAAAGAAAAAAAAAATGGAATCAAAAACAAGATAAAAATTATCCAGCAAAGTTAATGTAAGAGATTTATTATTAAAACATTTGTGAAAAATCCATGCTTGAGTACTATAAAGATTTTAAAGAGTTCACCAAAATGTTTTCAATTTTAATTTTACTTGAAACTATTTGAGGAATATTCAGATAAAGTGAATTAGATGAATATGTGTGTGAAGGTTTTATTAGTGCAAAAAAATATAATGCTTGGGTTCTCCTTCATGAAACCAATAATAAATAACTTTGGAACATAATGAAATCATGTCTTTTTGCATTAATTATGTCATGTCAATTTTATTGAAAAGAAAAAAAAAAGGAACTTAATCTGAAGAGTTTAATTAGAACCATAAAGCATGCCAGTGCTGTGTCCTTATATGTAGGTGCATATCAGCATCAGAATAGTTATTTATTGATGAAATAATGCATTATGCTCTTTGAATATTTTGAAAGTTGTTTTAAAATTAACAGCCCATAATTTGAATGTTGGAAATAATTTTGTTTTAATCAGGATAACAATCTTAGCTGTTTGTTCTGGTGTTGAGGAAATTTGAAAAGTCACGTCATTCACTGGAGATCATATATTTGGAGAGATCTGGGTGTCAGAATATTAAGGCAGAACTTGAATAATAAAACCAAGCTAAAAACTTTAATAATGGAAGAACAGAGGAATATTGATGGCAGAATTAAAAAAAACTAGAGCAATGTATATAAAAGCTATTGAGAGTGCTTCAGAATCCCTACTAATTATTATTTAGCCAAAATAGCACAGTATTTATTTATAAGTATAGATTCTTTAAAGTGTACTGAGATTTTTTATGCGTGATAACTTTTTTTTTTTTTTGTTAATTGATTTTTCAAACAAAAGGGGGGTTGTTGTATATTCTTAAAATATTAAATGAAGTTTTGTTGAAAATAGATACTACAAGATTCTCATACTGAAATATTAATTCTTAATAATAGGTAGAGCTGATGTCATTAAAATTTATAAGCCACAAGAATACTTTTTGGAACTATTGTATGCAGTTTGCTAACTATTGCTTTGTATTAGAATCCTGATGGTCATTGGAAAACTGAAGGAAGTACACATCAAGAGAAGTTTGGCATTAAAAGAAGTTTGACATTATATATGTATATATAAAGAAAAAACTTGTATGTTATGTGATTAATTATCAAACATTATAAACCGAACTTTATACAATTCCATACCTCTTGAAGAATTCAAACGAAATTTTTCATACATGTTCTTGGCACCTGGAAGGTTTAACTGAGCTATTCAAAAATTTCTGCACTCTTCTGAGGGACGGATTATTAAGCGTTTAATATTTTAGGTTTTTCTGCCATATCTTCTTAATAAATCACTATATTTACACTATCTTGAAATTTAAAAAATTATCTTTATAATGATATCAATTTCATACTATGTAATCTTTCTCAGATTTTTAATCATTTTTTAAATGTAAAAAAAAATTAAGGTGACTTTTACCAATTCTTTTATATATATATATATATAAATACAACTATGAACTATATGACATGCATTTTGCTTTTTCTTGCATTTATATAGCACAAATAAATACAGGTACAACAGCTAGTCTCTATTTTTGTCTATAAAATGGATTTTGAGTAACTAAATGTTATTAGTGAACAATTAAGTATGCAATAATAGCATAAATATCTGCCATCTTTCTTAGGAAAGTTGAAGACTGTTTACATTGTATTTTACATTTGAATATGTTACTTTAACATGTTTATTCTATAGCCATGGACAATAATTCAAGCTGATAAAATTAAAATATTATTAACTATTCATATATGCATCTTTCTGAGTAAAGCTATGTTTTGTTAAAAAAAAGAAATTATGAGTTTTTTTAAACAATATTTTTTCTTATTTTAACATTTTTACAGAAAATGCTTCATTTTCAGATTCTTTTAAAGTTTTTTGTTAAATCCATGACCATAGGAAAACTGAATACTAGAAAAAGAGAGCATCAGAACACATTCAGAACTTATATAGCTTAAGAAAGGAATTAAATTGAGACAGACATTTATTTTAGGCGTATGTATACTTTGATGCACGGAAAAGAAAAAAGCTGCAAATCGGATGTGAAATTTAAATTCAAGTTAGTGTTCATTCACTTAAGAATGCATATAAATTGTAATCAATGTATATAATATTAAGTGAAACATTTTTTGTGCTGTTGAGTCTTGAAATAGCTATCATCAATAAAACGCCATTACTAAATTTATCTTATGAGGTATTAAAGAGGAAACTTAATGCGGTTTCAATATTATCGTTAATTTGTTGAAGAAGAATGCTGTGGAGCTTCACCGATAAGAATTTGATACAAAAAGAGAACGAAAAAATAATTTCACTGCGATTTAACAGTTTAGAAAGAGGATTTCCCGTTTTCCGGACGCTTATTTCAATTATTTCTAAACTTCGATGGTTTAAATCGATATTTTAGTTACTAATATCAAGCTCGTCTCTGATATTAATAATGAAATCATGAACTTTTGAAAATACTCTTGATTAATATGCAAAACAAATATATACTTATGATATAAAGGAGTCATGCGAGTAGGAGAGATAAAATTAGATCTCCCAGCCTCTATATTTAGAATATGACATCAATCATTTTTATTTTTATCATGGGAGAATATGATGTCGCTTTAGTTTAGTGTTTTTGGAGAGTCAAAATGCACGGGCAAAAAATTGGCAATTTATCGCTTTTAAGGAATCGATTTTTCGTTTTTAGGGTTATTAGGAAATGATAAAGATTTTATTTTATTTGATTAGTTTTTTTTTTATGGCGCAAGGACCAAGCTGTGCCAAACTCGAGATAAAGAAGGTTGTCACATTTGGCGATTTATCACCAACATAGAGTTACACCTTGGCGTGACATCCGTCATATATTTTTTGATACCCTGTCTGGACAGCACATTAAAATTGTGTCAGTCTCCAAACACTTGCCTAAAGATTGTCTCCTGGATGGATATCAAAAATGATAACAAAAGGCTTTTAGAGGTTGCAATAAAAATTTGTTACGATTACATTTGGCCAGAAATTGCTCCAAATATTTCAACTTTGCCGACTGTACATTAATCTTAAACCTATTTTAATCATTATGACTTCTCTACGGAAATTGATATTCATATCTTCCAACAAATAGGATTTGTATTATCTTAAAACTCAAAAGAAGTTACCCTTTTTATGATATCAATTTCATATATGTATAGTTTTCACGTAATTTTAATATTCCAAGTACAATATTTATTTATAATTATGTATCAATATAATGTTTAATAATATTTTCAAGCCAATTTGATACACTTATGAAATAATCTGTTTAAATGCTATGGAATCATCCGCCAAAATATTCAATTGCTTATTTTTACCAATCTTGAACTCAGTTGTAGGATTTCCACACCCGCTTTTATTTCATAATCTGTACACTTTTTAATCTGCAGTAAACTATTTCAATTAATTCATGTGTTTCAAGGAAAATTGGCGGGGATATAATACCAATTAGTAATCAGTTGTGTGTGTAGTTTTTTTAACGCAAGAGCCATATTTGGCTATACTGCGCCCAGTTAGTAATCGGATATTTGTGTCTTTTAGTGCTTATTTAGTTGTAAGGTGGAGTCACTGGAAAAAGACAAAAGAAATCTTCACAGTTTATGGTCTGCTTTCATAAGAGTATAAAACGCTGCACTTGCAAATGTATTTTTTGTGAAGAATGCAGCTCTGCCTTTGAAACTGATTGAATTTGAGAATTTTTTATAGACAGTAAGGTAAAATTTATTTGATAGTGTTGCACAGTGTTTGACAATAAATAATTATTAATCGAGCAACTTTTGCTTGATTACATAAGTTCGGTGAGCTCATTAAAAGAAGTAAAAGCTTAAATATCATAAAAATTCAAAACGTTTTCATATACTGAAACTTGGTGTCAGTATTTAATTTTTTTTTTAAATAAAGCATTCAAATTTTTATTTAAAAAAATTATCAAGTTCGGTTAATTTATTATTATTTAACTTAAAAAGTGAAGTTTTAAATCCCCCCCTTTTTTTTTAATCTTTGAAATTGATTACTGAATTCATTTATTTTCTTTGTAAATTTGATTTTTAAAAAAATGAAAGAATTCTTCATGTACATTTTTTTTAAGCAAAGTTCGTCAGTGTTTGCAAAAATAAACTTGCAGCTGTCAGTTTAAAGCAAAATAAGTTATAACTTTTATCTTATTAACTATTAACCTCTGTTGACAATCAGATGGTTCACCGGGATTAATGCTGGCTAAAATTTTCAACGCAACATTTTATGTAAATTTGATTTCTTAATCGCTTCGTCAACAAATTATTTTTAATCATCAACATTTGATAGTCATATAACTCATATTATTATAAAATTCTTATGCCGTTTTGTTCATTATACTATGTATCTCTAATTTTCTGTCATCTCCCGTAAAATTCGAACTTGAATTTGGACGTGAAATGATTAAACTTCAATTAATTGAAGTTTTGGTGAAACCAAACGTTTAAAAAAAATCCGATTTCAAAAAACAAAATCGTTTAGCATTGAAATCTCATTATATACTACAGAATAGTTTTTTATAATTTATGCAGTTTCTCAAAGAATTATTCAATAAATATTTCTCTAATTCCTCATAAAATTCAGCTTTTAGTTTTACTTTCAAAAAGAATTTTAATGTGGTGAAAATTGATTTTGTTTTGGAATTCCATTTAAGGACGTATTATGTGGAAAAGAATAAGTTCAGATTAAGGCATTATTTTTTGAAAATTCTTCGTAGGGAAGAAAAACTAGGGGGGGGGGGGGTAGGAGGGAGAAAAACAGTGACATCGAAAATATTTTTTTACCAGCCAAAATTCGTAGAACGAAAAAACATTCATATTCTAAAAAATTCTACTTTTTCAAATAGTATCATAATGGTCAATTTTTAAAAAGGCGATAAAAATGAAATTTGAGGTTAGCATTTTTTCTCAGCTATTATTTTAAGCCTGGGTTCTTTTTTCCGATAACCATTAAGATCGCGACCCCTACTATTTAATGTTTTCTGAGAATCAATCACTACTAAGTAAAACTTTTTAAAATTTTTATTTATTTATATTTGAAAATTGATTATTATAATGGAAAGGTAAAACGACACTTTTTAAATACGATTTTATTTTTTTATTTTATTTTATTTATTTATTTTCCTATCCACCAATTCATACAGAAGGAAAATAGACATTTTTCGATTACTTCTTTTTTGTTTGTTTTATGTTTACCTTAATAGAATTTTTTATAAAATGATGCCAATATTGATCTGAAATTTTTACTAGTTATTTCCTTCTACTCAACCGAAGCTTAAGTAGAGTTTCCAAAATTTCGCTCAACGTAAAAATATTTTTTCCAAATTTACACTTTTTACAAGAGGCTGCGGTGACTTGGTGGTAAGCCTCCACTTCGGAACCGGAGTGTTTCACGTTCGATTCCACCGAAGAAATGGCGTGTTCATGTTAAATCCGTCGGGGCTAAACGTCCTCTAGCTGGGTGAATGGAAGTTTGGAGAAGGGGGGGGGGTGCCAGGTCAGTTGTCGTACTCGTCATCAGAGCACGATTCAAAATTACGAGGTCCGACCCAATATAGCTCAAGTGTTGCTTTAAAAGGGGGCATTAATATAACTAGACTAAACTTTTACAAATTTATTCCTGATTTAATTATACTACCATAGCGTTCGGCTGATGATTTTACAGATCCTTTTAATACTTACAATTTTTCTGTTTAAATTTTCCTCTCAGATTGATACACTTTTATTTAAACTTGAAAAAACGATGTTTCAACTCTACTACCATTTATCAAGTCCCATATCCTGGGACAAATATGATGACCTGTTTTGCAATCTCAAACCAATAAAAAAGTGTGTCTGTATTTTTATCATGACAAAGTACAATTCAACTGGACTGCATTTAAGATTAAGCCCGCTTAACACGATCTGTAGACACTGCAGATTTCCAGCCATTACGTTCGATGGTATACACAGTTTCTCAAAACCCTTGACCGCGGCTTTTATTCCTTAAGTATTAATCATAGACATAAACTGTAAATTACAAAGTTGCGTAAAAAAAGGTGTGAAATGTTATGAAATCGTTCAGGGAATTAAACTTCAAAAAATACAAAATTTAAATTTTTATACGGGCCCCGTACAAAAAAAATTCCCAGTGTGTAAAATGTGCCACATCCTCTAATAAGGTCATGTACGAAATTTCAGAAATTTATCACAAAAGTCTCAAAGATATGAAACTACATAAATGCTGACTTAGACCACTTTTCGATGCCTGGATATGAGTTCACAAAGAGAAAAAAAATCATGTCTGATGTTCGTGTTTTAGGGGTCGTACTCAAATTAACAAAGAAAGTAATGATTGAATAAATAAATAATAATTTTGCCATTTATTGATTCAAAACTATTAAAAATTTGTAGAAATAATAACTTAAAGGAAGGATTACGTAAAAGAAAGATTGCATAAGGAAAGGTCACTTAAAGGAAAGATTACATAAGTTTTTCTACAAGTTCACTGACTGTGCTATTTTTAAGTTATATTCTGTAATTCATGATATAAAATTTTAAAGTATTTTTCAGGAAGTATAGATTTTAAAATTTGTATTTAAAACTAAAGATACAAAGCATATTTTATTTCCTTATGATGCATTCCTGCGTCTCTTCATCTGCACTGAAGATGCAAACATCTGCATTTTAATTTGTGATTGATTCTTCCCCAACTTTGCTTTAACATATCTTTGAGAGTTTTCATGATAAAATTTTGAAATTTTGTACATGACATTATTAGAGGATGAGGCACATTTTACTCACTGGGAATGTTTTTGTATAGAGTCAGTATTAAAATCTAAATTTTGAATTTTTTAAAGTTTAATCTCCTGAAAATTTTAATCGATTTCATAACATTTTGCACCTTTTTTTATGCAACTTTGTAGTTTACAGTATATGTTTGTGATCAATATTTAAGGAATAAAAGCCACGGCCAAGGTTTTTGGGACACCCTGTATATATGTGCGTAAACATATTTGAGAAGTTGCGTGACCGAATAGAAGATGAAACGCTTGAAATTTTAAACTTCTATATATTTTATCCCAGGTGGCATAATTTACGTACATGTAAAATGCGGCAAGAGATACGTCAGTCTACATCTCGACACAAAAACAGAAGAGACCAACACTTTTGCCTTCAGTGGTTTTAAAATGAGATTTTGATAGGGATTTCTTTGACACGTGTCGATTTAGAGAAGGGAATTTTAGTTACTTTAAAAGAATGTTGCACGCATTAAAGATTTCTATCCCTTCACTCGGAGCGTGAAAACCTGTTGAATTCAGCAATTTTACAGAGCGCGTGCAAAATTAATTAAATAAAAAAAGTGTGAATTGGATAAGGAAATAAGAGAACATTTTATAATGAACTTAATATGGGCTAAATTAAGATAAAATTTTGAAAATTAGGCGCTGGAGTAGTCTAATAATTTACTCCCAAAGTAAAATTACTGTACATAATGTACGTCAAGTAACTTTTAAGAATAAATTATCGAATGGCAATTTGAAATTCACGGGCCATTTTACCATGTGCAGCATTTGGTGCATCGAAAGGCTTATTATTAACTTATTTACAGGGTAAGGTCCTTTTGATGTTTTCTTAAAATCATGGATAAGCTAACGAAGATTATTGGAAAAAAAGGAACAGTTAATCAATAAAATTCAAACTTTATATTTAAAAAAAACGGAAAATTTTACCTCTGTTTATCCAATTTATTTAAACGAAAGGAGTAATTTTGGAGAAAAAAAAATGATTTAGAAGTAGAAGATCTTATAACTAATACAGATAAATTTAAAAGTGAATTAAAAGAGTAGGAAGAACACGATGATAAAATTTTAATTGCCAAAATAAATTACATTCAATCCTTTAAGAATTTTAGAACTGTAATTGAGAAGAAGTTAATTAATTATTCTCTAAATCTTTGGAATAAATGACAATTCAAATATCGCCATTTTGCACATAATAATGCAATAATAATTAATGAATTTGTTAAACAAAATAAAACTTTATTCTGTGAACCCTGAAGGTATTAAAAATTTTAAGTACTAAAATATGAGACAAAATTATATCAAACAGTTAAATAAATTTCAATATTAAATAAATAGTATTTAGTTTTTGCACATGCATATTAAAATGTGTGCTTTTATTCTACATATTAAAAGTAAACATTGTAAAGTCTGTAGAAAACAATTTAACATTATTAAAAATGCACGAATGATATATGGGAATAAACTATATAATAGGCATAATATTTCGACAAAAAATGGATCTCATAAAGATTATTTTTAAATTAACTTTGAAAAATAATTAAAAATCGGAAAAAAAAATAACACCGCAGTAAAATTGGTGTCTCTATATAAAGATATATTTTTTATCATTAAGGTGGTAAAAAAATAGTTTTCGCTCTAAATTTAAAAACCATATATTTTGTTTTTATTTTATATAGGTTATACAGGTTTCATTTTGTATTCATACAGTTATACACAGGGTACATACAAGTTTTTATTTCCCTAAATAATGCACTTAGATATCTATTTCTAATTACAACGTTTAATTATGTAAGATGTGTGATTATATAAAAACACGTTGGCTTCTGTTAAAATTAATTTTTTAAAATTGTAATTAATTTCTTATATGTCCTCCAAAGTGTAAAATTATCATTTATTAAAATATTTCCTTTGCATTCATCTATGCACGCACAAAGTTGCACATTCCACACAAAATTTGCTGATATATGTGTTTTTTTTTTAATTTAGTGGGACTTCTCATATATTTAAATTGAGACACTCATTTCAGAAGTGCAGATTTATTCAATACTAGCCGCATTTGGCGACTAGCTGGTTGCCCGGGATTAATTATTGCTAATATTTTCAATTACACATTTTATGTAATTTGGAGCTCTTTAAAACTTTTATAAAATATTTTTAAATTTTGATGGTTATATAACTCATAATATTATAGATACCTTATGCAATTCTATTCTTTATATATGTATCTCTGTAATTTTCTGTCAGCTCTCATAAAATTTGAACTTTAAGTTAATGTGGAAGTGATTAAATTTCGATTAATATGAAAACGTCTTTTATTGAAACCAAACATATATTTTTAAAAATATGAGTACAGAAAACAAAATTGTTCAGCACTGATGTCACATGTGTGCACTACAAATTTTTTTTATATAATTTAAGCAATATCTTAAGAAATTATTCTATAAAAAAATTCTGATTCATCATACATGCAATTTTTGGTTTTACTTTCAAAAACTTTTTTAATGATGTAAATAATAATTTACTTTGTTTCAGTTAATAAGCGTACTTCTGAAAAAATAATGATGTCTAAATTTTATACAATTAATTGGTTCTAAAGAATCATATTCCATGAAATATTCCCGATATTCAAATATTTAAAGGAAAAAAAGTTTCAACTCTTCTGTAACCAAATCTAACCGAATTATGAAATTTTTAATTTCACTATTTTAGAATAATAAAGAATTCTATAGTAATAGAGGTTGATTAGCCTTGGGACATAATTTTAGATTAAACAACCTCCAGGCGCTAATCGACGTATCGTCTTCGACACCCAAAACGGAAAATCGTGCGCTTTTATAAGATAGTAATATACAGATTTTCATAATTTACTCAGTTTAGTCCCAATAGAATGAAGGATTCTTTTTGCTTGTAACATTAGTGTCTCAAGAATATATTATTAATATATGTTTCATAGAATCGAGGGTTTATATAAAAATTAAAACTTAATTTTGGTAAATGCGTGGCTGAAAAAAAAAGAGGCAATTTTGGAATTAACTTTAATTTATTTCACCATGGGTGGCATTATTTGTGGATGAAAAAGATCGATAAGGAAGAGACGCTCTGTTTACATCACGATACAAAAGCAAAGTGGCAGAAATTTTTATCATTAGCGATTTTACTAAGAGATTCTAATAGGGATTTCTTTGGCCCCGTCGGCTTAGGAAAGGGAATTCTAAATATCTTTAAAAGAAATGCTTAGGTGTTAGGGGTTTTTATCCCTTTACTCTGAGCTGAATAAATTACGATAGTCATTAATTTTTTTAGAGTACGTAGTAGAAATAATTGAATAACAAAAGTGGGATTTGGATCAGGAAATAAGAGGTTTTAAACTAAAGTAATATCGACTAATTTAAGTTAAAAATTTAGAAATTAATTAGGATTTAACTTAAATTGAAAAATTTCATTATATAATTACAAAATCAGCATAATTAGAATTTTATTAAAATAAAACATCAATATATTTATGATTTTATATAAAAATTTCGAACTGAAAAAATGAACACAAGAATCAAAATACTCTTATAATAAACATTAGTCGTGTAATAATTGTATAAGTGTTTGTTTGTGTAGGTAAAGAAAGTGTTTGTGTAGGTTTGAAAACAAATCATTTGTGGGTCGAAACATGAGAATGCTTTGACACAAGAGACAATGCAGAAAAGTTTAATTACAATCAGAGGAGTGAATTTTATTTTTTTGAGATATTTACTACCCTATTCTGTTGATCACGTGTAGTAAAGTTTACATTAGATCATTGGATTATTATTTTTCTTCCTTCATGATGTCGTTTTCATTTTTAGCTTTAGATTTATCAATCTTATTTATTTATTTTTTAACTGAAAACTGAGTGTTAGATAAACTTAATTTAGCAGCGTCAATCATCTTTCCTGATCTAAATAACATTAAATTTCAAGTGAAATACATTTTAAAATTATAAACACAATAAAAATATTAATTATAAATTTCTAAAAAAATTTAAAAATAAACAATATTTTTAAAATAATAATTCATAATAATTATTTACCATTATGTCATAATTTAAATATGTACTTTTTTAAATACTAAAAAAAATAATATTAATTTTAAAACATTATTAATAAACATTAACAGTAACAGCATTTTTAAAAATAGTTAAAAAATAGCATTAATTTTAAAACCTTATTAATAAACATTAACAGCAACAATAAGTTAAAAACATTATTTATTATTATGCCATAGTTTAAATATTCAATTCAAAATATAGTCAATAAACCTATAATAAACATTGTCAGAAGAAAATGCTTCCTTCTTTGATTTCATATCCCAAGAAATTAATTTTGTCTTGCTATACAACATTCGTGAAGTCCTTAGAATTTAATACAGTTATATGGATAGCTACATGATCAATGTCAAGAATTTTACCATTAAGTCATAATTCAATTAAAATCAAATCTTCTTTCTGTAAAATAATTTTGGACTATCCAATGTCGCTTAGTGCAGAAAGGGACATTTATCTTGAAAGCGATTACTTTTGGAAAGATAAAAATCCATACACATTGTCTCATCAGAGACAATTTTCTATAAATATATGATGTCAAATTATTTGTCATTGGTTAGCGCTAATTTTGTATATAACTGTATATTGTATATTTACCGATATATTCCGTTAGTTTTGATTGGTATTATAATTGAACTAAGAGAGAGAATGCCTTTGGCAGTACACTCTCTGCAAATCTTTACTGATCAATTTCAAACGCCTGTTTTTAAATAATAAATGATGAACTGAATTTTATATGCATAAGCATTCCTAAAAGAATTAAAATTTTGTATGTAAGTCAAACAATATATTATTGTTTTTTGGTTCTACCGCCTTCATAATCTTTTATGAAACCTATATTATCCTTGAAAATTATAAAGAAAGAATCGCTCATGTACAGGCCGGAGATATTGGAAAATGGTCTAAGTTAATAAGTTTGCCTTTTAATACCTCAGAAAATTATACACAGAGGAGCTTGAAACTTTGAATGAGTCTAAGAAAAACATTTTACTTTGTGACACATTTTCTGGTACACATAAAAATTTAATTTTTGTAACTTTTTATTATCACTCTTTATAGCCATCAAATTATTTTCATACCTTATTTAATCGTTACTCAATCATCCAACTGAAAATAAAATCGCATTAATCTGTTGTAATATTTTGGAAATATTAAAAAAAAAGCATGAGTTGTCTTTCGGAATTTTTCTTTCATACTCTTTGATAAATATACTTGTGTATTATTAACAAATTTGCTGTTTCGATTTTGAGACAGTTCCGCATGTACTTGGTGTACGTAATATTGAGTTTAAAGTTTTGAATTGTATGATATGGTACAAAAAATATGGATATTAAAAAATCCTTTTTGCCATATGACAGAGGTGGCTATGGATTCGAGTAATTTCATGCAAGACATTAGGTAATAAATCAAATTGAGTCTTGACTAGAAATGATTTTGCATATATGTTTATCAAATTTGAAGACTTTCATCTTGATCAAATGTGAACAGATATGGAACAATAACGAATTCATGGCTGGTGAAAATATTTCTGGATAAACTGATGTGATGAGACGATCATATATTAAATAAAAAATTTGTGTTCTGATTTTATTTTTTAATACTCATTTTAATTCTGATTCAAATAATTGATCTTGAAGTATATAATTTGTAAGTATTTCTGAATCTTGTAAATTCGTCCTCCCCCCTCGGTTTTTTTCTTCTTTTTCACCGCATAAAAAAAAAAATTACATATCGTCTTCACGGCGGAAACATTCTGATTATTGCTTGCCAAATAACTTTTTATCGGTTTGAAGTAGATCAGATTTTTAATGTTTTGAATAACATTGTGGAGATATTGTTCAATATTTTGTGTGTGCTAATAGATGTTATTGTGGACATCATTTTATTGTTATTGGGTTATTGTTTCATGTAGTGATGACGAATATTTTACGAGCGGTTATTACGTAACCAATATCAAAAAGTCACAAATACCAGTGATCAATACTTTTCAAAGAGGAGTGTGATTCAAATCCATGATACGATCTAACTGGTGATATTTCGATTACAGGTTTTGGATCACGATAGAAAGTAACCATCGATACTATATCACTGAAATTTACCGGAGCGGTGACTTCACTGGAAAGTAACAATCGATACGATCTGTCCAATGGAACCTCTCGAACGAAACAGAAAAGGAGAAATCTGTAAATGGCTTGAAAAGTGAACGGACCGGTTATTCTTGGAATTATCGTATCATTGAATTGCATATCACTGAAATTTATCGGAGCGGTGACTTTACTGGAATGTGTGAAGTCGCCGCTCCACTTCATGAGAGTGATCTTGACCTTCAGATATTCACATTTAATGATGCACTATTCCATACAAATCCTTTTTAATTGCTTGTAACTTGACTTTACATATATTCCATTTACTGCTGG
>JAPMOR010014343.1:207230-223775 GCA_026543865.1 Argiope aurantia
CCCCCCTTCTTTTATTTTCTCAAATAAAGATAATTTAGCTTTTGCTTTAAGGTATTTGTGTTTTTTTATATCATATTTATTCTGTGCTGATAGAAAAATGTGCGTTCTGTTGTTTTTGATAAAAAGCAGCATTTTAATTTAATATAGATTTTCTTCTTATGCATGTAGCTTAATAATTAATTGGTGTAAAAGTAGATTTTTTTGTTTTCTCTTCGAAAAGGTTGAAATATAACTGTAAATGTCTATCTAAACTGCAATATTTATGTATTAAATTTAATTAGTAGATGTTATACCCAATTTATTATTTAACTTTTTTTCTTATATATAGTTCTTTTTTACAAATGTTTATTAATATGTTGAAATTCAAATATTATTTATTTTTTACCAGATATATTTTTTTAATTGATATATGGATATTTGGTAACAGTGAAAGAGCATAAAGATCATATTCTAAAATGTTAAACATCACAGGTATTTAAATGGAAAAAACAAATTTTTTCATTAACAGTCTATGGATGAAATCTGGCTTATAATTATTTATTTCAATTATTTTATAGTCTATTTTTAGACTGTGTTTTTAGAACTTATAAAAATTAATTTAAGAGCAGTTGAAATAAAAAGAAATGAATAAAATTATTCTTACATTTCCTTGTTTCTTGTAAGTATTATAATAAAAAATTTATTCATTGATATTCCTAAATTAATTTTTTTAATCATCTTAATTCTGTGATTAAAATTATATTGTTCTTTTCTGACCTGATGCAGATGTGCAGAATTAGATGAAAATGACTGTATCAAAAATTGAAATATTTTTGAAAAATGAATTTATTGTTTGTTTTATATTCTTTCTTAAGGAATGAAATTATTATTACATTTCTTTTTCTTTTCTCTTAAAATGCTGTTGTGATGTTTCCTGTGTAGAGAAATGTTAATTTTTACTTCGGATATAATTTCTAGTTAATACATGCTCTCTAAAAATTAATTTCCTAATAACTTGAACTCCAGCTTCTTTGTAAATTATAAGTTATATAAACTATTATTTTTTAAACAGAATCAAAATACTGTGTCTACAAATTTTTTTTTTTGAAATTATGTAAGCTGAGAATACTTTTCCTCACTGCTTCTCTTTTCTGCTTTCTTTTTCTGTATGCTATACCATGCTTGCCATAGCTTGGATAAAGAAATATTGACAAAACATAAAAGTTAAACTATTTCACTAAAATGATAAAGAATAGAAGCCATTGTTTTTTTCAAACTATGTTTTACATATATATATGATTAATTATTTTTAAACTAAATGGATATTTAATTTTTACAATTTCATATTCAGTGCACCCATCTGAAAGAATAACCCATAAAATAGAATCATCTTGTATTCCAATTTGAAGTAAAAACATTGCATTTAACCCTCTTAGCAACATAATTGTTCATTTCGAAAGGAATTCATGTTTTATATGTGTTTTCTGAAGTTTGAAGATAAAATACTCCTAAAATTTCTGAGATTTTGTTGAATACAAAATTTTTTGAATTATTCATTTTAAAAGCCAATTTTTAAAATTTTGGAACAATCAGGCCAAAATTAATTTTCATTTACATTAGTGAAAGTTTAATTTTCTGCCACACTTTAGCTTTTAATTTGCCACAAATAAATATATAAATGTTTTCAAATAAATATTATTCTAATTTTTAATTCCCATTTTTGTTTCTCCTTATTGTGGGAAATATGATAATCATGATATTGTACAGTATCTAAAAAATATAAAATTCATATAGATTTATCTTAATTTATTCTATTCATACATGAATATATATATATATATATATATATATATATAATTTTGGAAATATGTGGATGGAAAGAAGAAAATTTTAGAATTTAAATTTGTTTTATTTTTCTTCAGGAAGGGAAGAATTGAGACAAATTCAGAATATTTCTGTTAGTATAAGAGCAAAATTGGGGGAAATCTTGCCCTTCAGTGATTTTATTAAAAAATTCTTATAGGGTGATATGTGTTGCCTTTAGGAAAGGGAATATTTGAAAGGTATTTTTGAAAGAAATGTGTAGATGTCAGGGATTTCTATCCCTTGCTTGGAGTATGAGAAATTGCAATTGTTATCAGTTTCTTAGTGTACATGTCAGAAATAATAGTCAGATTTAGATCAGGAAATAAGAGAAAATGTTAGAATAATGTAACATGGAATAGTTTAAGATAACAAAAAAAGATTGAGGTATAAACTAAGAGATATTATATGCATACATATATGTATGTACATTATTATTTGAAAATTTTTATTAGTATTAATATTTTCTTATAAAATTTAGCTTAAGGAACAAATTATTTTAACTGTTGTTTTTGCAGAATCGCACTTTTTGTCAGTGGGCCCTGGAAAATGGACCCAACAAATTAGAAAAGGCCCATGCTGCTCTTAATTATTGATAATGGATTTTAAGTGTGGCATTTTATTGAGAAATTTGATATATGTATTAAAAATTCTTCCTATCTTTGTTTTGATTTAAGAAGTGGGTATTTACAGGGCAAATTGTGCATATGTCTTTATTTTGAAATTAAATCTCACGAATTTGTTTATTATGTTCTCTTCATTTCCTGGTGACTCTTCCTTGTTAACAATTAATTGGACAGTTGGACAAACATAAGTTAATTGGTTGTTGAAATGTCATGAAAACAGTAATGGCTGTGATGCTCATTATAATTCTGTATAAGAAAGAAATTTTCCATTCTTGATTTTTGTTACCTTCCTAAGGTCACTGTTTTTTGCAGTGGTATGGTTATCTTACTGAATAAAATATACTCTTTTATCTCAAGAATTCTTTGTCCATATTTTTATATTATTATTATTATTAGTATTTTTTGCTGTTGCATGTTTGATTAATAAATATAGACTAGCAGTGTTTTAAAATAGAAGGGGTGGGGGCTGAATGAGACTACAAATAATTTAATTTTAACATTTTTGTTTCATGTACAAATTTTATTTAAATATACAATATATATTATTTTTTTGCACTTTTATTTACAATCCTTTTTAATACCCAAATAGTTCTCCATCAGATATATAAAATGGTTATTTAATATAAATGGATTGTTATTTATTTTTTTGCAAGGCAGTTTTGTTCTGTAGAGGTGATATTGGAATATAATGTATATGGAATTTCTTATCTAGGCTCAGTTAGTGTCATACATTTATTTTAACAACAGTGTAATTTCATTGTTTCAATTTTCTGTTTAATTCAAGTTACATTATCTTTGATTACAGTTTAAAGTTGTTTCCTAAATAAATATATATTTAACTTCTTAACATAAAGGTATGTGGAATGTTTTATGGTTATTAGGAATTACAATAGTTCTTTTTAGAAAATCATCATTCTGTGTTTATTTTTTATCAAAATATATATTAATTAATGTTGAATTTGCTTTGAAATATTTTTTGTTTCTAATTTGATGCATAGCTTTATAAAGAATTTGAAAGCTGTAAAAATCTTATTTTCTTTTAGAAATTTATTTTTTAGAAATTTTTAATTAATTTTAGTAGATATATAGAATAATCTTGAATGTGTATCTTTTGATATACAATTCTTTTAATCTTTTCTCTATGTAGCCAGAAAGATTGTTAAATATCATGCTTTCATTATTTTATTTACTTATTCTAACGGTTTTGATTTTTAAACAAATATCTAAAGAGTTAATATGAGAGAAAACAGATTTCATGCATCTACTTATATGCTAATTGTTTAAAAATTTAATTTCTAGAGAGCTTGCATATGCATTCTTCTGGTTTTAAACAAGCCCTTAATCCTCTACCTGTACCTCGATTTTCCTGTACACATTGCAAATATTTTGCTCATTCTGCTGCACATCTACGCAACCACATTCGAAAGCACACTGGTGAACGACCTTTCCATTGCCCAGTATGCAGCAAAAGTTTCAGTCAGAAATGTAACGCCATTCGCCACATGACAGTACACTTTGATCTGAGTAAAGACAAGTGCCCTGTATGCAAAGTGAAATATAGAAAAGGAAATGAATTAATGGAACATATGAATCTGCATAGTTCAGCTTTGAATACTTACAAATAATGTGTTTTAATACTGGTCAAGAAAGAGTGATGAATATAGAATAAAAAACACTTATTATAATTAATGGCTTTATGTATAATTGTTTATTTATGAATGTTGCATTTATTTGTTATTTGATTTATAATAGTAATAAAAGAATTAATTTTCATTTTGCATTGATATCTTGTAACTTTTCAGGAAAGAGTTTTTTTTTCTGTATTTTTACTATATTCTGTTGTATTAATATTTTTCAGAATGAAAAACTTTTACTTTTGAGAAATACGATAAATATTAATTTCAGATTTAGAGTTCATATGCATTCTGTAAAATATTGTTTTGGATCTCATTTGCAAAATGAGATCCAATACATTGTTTTAAGGTGCATTATGGTTGAAAATATTAGAAAGTTCTGTACAGTTAATATAGATTAGCCACCAAAAATAATCCATATTTAACTGTTACAATGCTTATGAAGTTGCTGATGCTTGATTCTTTGTTTTTCAAAATGAATGAAATTTCTTGTGCAGTATAACCTCGGTTTCACCAAACTATAAGGAAGTCATCATTTTAAATAAAAGTTTTATTTATTTATTTTGTTAAGTCATGAACATATGGCTATTTTGTGTCTAATTGTAGCATGCGATTCTGAAATGTTTTGAGTGTAAAAATAAATCAAAACTCTTTGCAGACTATATTTGGGTTCCTTATTAAAGTTATAATTGCATTTTAGGTTCATCAGTTTTTAGAATTTAGTTATTTTTTAGTTACATCAATATATATTTGGTAATAGTTTTTAACATATGGTTTATTGATTTAAAAAAACTTGTCTTTTGTATTCATTCCAACAATATCAAGCAGTAATGTCTCATCAACTTTTTATTTAAAAGATGTCAGCCTAGGCTGACTTATTACATTCTTCAACAAATCCTAGTGTTGCTTAAAATAACAGTATTGTATGTTCTGTGATTTCTGGTGCTTTAAATGAAAAATATTACCATTCATTATAAAGTAAGCAGCATTTGGTACAATGATCACTTTTAACTTTCACTAAAATCGAAACTTTTAAATATTATAGTAAATCATAAAAAACACAACAAACTTAATCCGGGCTTAATTTCTATTGTTCTCGTACCATAATCAGCTGGTACTCTGTTGTCCAACTATTTTGCAACTTTATATTTACTATTTCTTGATCTCTTCCCTCCCCTGAAATATCAGTGACAATCTGTTTATCCATCTTCATTGCCTTCATATCTCTACATTAAGAATTGCTAGTTCCTATGTAGTACTGTACATTGTTTTTGGATATGCAGTTTTAAAGGCATTTTGTTTTGGGTTAATTTGGGTTTTATTGTATCCCTTCGTAGTAAAAATAATACATATATATCTAAATAGTATTATTAGGCTCTAAAATATTGATGCATTTTTATTAATGGTCCTGTTTTATTATTCCTTGAAAGGATGTTTTCTATCTTATGGCATGTTATTTGTTATTTCTGATGACTGTTGTAACATGACAAAATTGCTCATTAGGTAGCATTGATATCTGTAAATTCATACAATTTCAAAGATAATTGTTTGAAATTGTTAGTTTTCACACTTGACTTGTAATGTATGAAATAATTTCAATGCGTGTATTTTAAATTAAATTGATGAAATATTACATAAAAAATTTCAAATATTAATTAAACTGTATATAAATAGAAAGATTATATCCATATTATTTAATGCTTATTTTAATTGAGTTAATGTTTCTAATATATTTTAATTAAATGTACTTAACTCTGTTAAATTTTGCTTTGCAAATAGAAACCATGGCTTGAAAGAATTTTTGACATAAAAAATATTCTTATTTTTTAAACTAAAAATAAATTTTTAATGCTTTTAAGTTTAAAAACTACAATTTTGAAAGAATTGTTTATAGATTGAATCTGTTGATGTATCCTGCCCATTTTTTGTTGTTGTTATAACTTAAAAATTACGAAACATGCAGTTTTAAAATAGCATTTTTTTTTTAATTTCTGCTAAAAGTATTATGCATGTATGCACTATGGTTTATATTTTATTTCTCGTATGTTTAATGCTATTTACTTTAGTAGTTACTTTTATGAAATCAAATTATGTCTTTTAAGTGTGATCAATGGAATAAATATTTTTTATTTAAGTTAAAAAAAAAAGATTAAAATATTACTTATCAATTTTCTTTCTGTTAAATGATTAGTTTTTTAATGCCTTATCTGCAAAATTTTATGCAAATCTGAATTATTCAAATTTTAAATGTTGGGTGTAAGTTTTACAAGCCACAAAGCTTCTAAAATTAGAATGATTATAGAATGGTAGACTTGTTTTCTTTATTTAATTAATGTTGATATGGATTCAGGATATGTACTTCAATGTGAAATAATTTTAAATATTTAAAATCTCAAAATATGTTGAACTTACAATATCAGATTTGTTTCATGAGATTTACCAACATGAATTTAGATGTCTTTATTCTTTAGGAATCAATTTGTTTAGGTCTGAAAATTTTCAAGGAGTGGGAAATAAATGTTCTATGGTTTTCTCAAAATAAATCAGACTAAAAAATAAATTTAAACTACATAAGTTGTATATTAATTACAATAGCATTTATAAACAATAATTTTAAAATATAATTATCTTTGTTAATATAATATTTAATTCAAAAAATAAAAAAAAATTTCTTTTAATATTTTATCATTATAATAATTTTATTTTGTTTGTAATTAGTGATTGTTTTATTATTATTTCTTCTTTCATCATTTCTAATTTTTTTTGCTTTCAGTTGTCAGAATTGTTAACATTTCTGCTTTCAATTGTAAGATTTCAGATTTATTTATTTATTTTTTGTTCTTGGTAATATCATTCATATTTTTTATATTGTCTATTTTTCTTTATTCAATAAATTTTTAAAATGAATGTGCTGTAAAATTTTGATTAGATTGAAAATAATGATGTATGATTATTTTAAAACAGATTGCTGTTGTGTAAAATATTTTTTGTCGAGAGACTGTGATGCAATTTTTTTCCTTTCTTGTTTTACTTTCTGTGTTGATATCTTTTTAATTTATGTTTAAACTTGAAAAATGGAATTTTTTATGTGCTTTTAATAGTTGTTATTTTTATGTCTAAATTGTTTTATTAATATACTGTTGAAAGAAAAATTTCCTGGTTCAATAATCATTGTTGATAACAATGCCATATAATTTAACATCATTTATATTTGATGTTTATTGTATCCTTAACTTATCTAGATTAATGTTTCATATTATTATTATTTTTATTAATGTTATAATATTATTGTAATTTTAAGGATTTTTTTTTTTCAAATTCGGTTATGTAAAATATATTTTAATTAGTTCTTTTTATTAAAATAAAATATTATATATATAATTTTGTGCTCTTAAGTTTAGGAAAGAAAATCTAATGTTATATCTTAGTTACACATATATTAGTGAACAAGTTTAAATAATTGTTATTTGCCATAAGGTTTTTATTGTTATTATTCAAATATTTTGTTTTTCTTTTCCATAAATAACTTATAGTTTTATAAATATTATTAGATAATCTTTAAAACTATTTATTTCTTAAACTACTATTTTACTTATCACTTTGTTCTATTTTCTACTTAATTTTAGTAATTTAAAAATATTTTAGTTTCATATTTAGAGCTACTTTAAATGTTTCTTGGATAAAGAAAGATATTCATATGTTTTGGACATTCCAGATATCTTTTAAAACTTATTTTTTTTTCTTTTTTATTAGGGACTAGAAGAAATCGGACATGCGATTTTGAACTTTATACTATATACTCCAATTTGAAGCATGAATTACTGGCAGAAGATGTCTTAAACAATTCTAGTCACCCATATAAATGCAACGTTTGTCCATTTGTGACACTGCTACCCAGTGTCTTAAGAGAGCACATGCTAGTTCACTCAGTTGAAAGGCCTTATAAGTGTCCTGTTTGCAATAAGGGTTTTACACAAAAAGGCAGTGTGCAGTTGCACATGTTACACCACACTGGAGAGAGGCCACACAAATGTCCAGTGTGCCACCGTTGCTATTCTCAGAAAGGCAGCATGCGGCGGCATATCTTGCAACATCTTTCCAACAACTCAAATAAGTGCCCACTCTGCTCTGAGACTTTTGAACTAAGGTCTGAAGTTGAGGTTCATCTCATTCAACATACTAAGAAAGATTCTTTTTATTGCAGTCTTTGCCAAGCAACCTTTACAAGCTCCACTCATCTGGAAGAACATAACAAGATCCATCATAATTCAGTGGCTCAGTAAAAGGGTGTATTTATACCAAAGGTTATACTGCAGTTTGTGCCAATTCAAATATACCATGTTCTGTCTTCTGGTGGAGTTTGAAACTTATTATTTGCTTATGACTGAATGGGATATGCCAAATGTCATGTTGTTGCAGATGTTATACAGTTTTTTGCCAAGCCACTTTTAGATGCTGCTGTATAGAATGTATGATACCTGTCTGTAGTGATGATATATAATTTGGAATCTATGCTGCTTGCATACAATATGATTTGCAGTGCCACCTCAAACAAGTGCCCTTTATATTTCCAAAGTTTTGAATTAGATGGGCAATACAAACTACAGCACCTGAAAGGCTCTTTTTGCAGTCTGTGCCATGTTATTTCATTAAAGTTCTGGTCATATAAGAGGAATGTAGAAGGAAAACTCATCTTTTCTGTAGTTTAGTAATTCTTAGTTACTTTAAAATAATTCAGAATGTTTGTTTTTTAGTACTTCAAAGCACATTAAATTAATTAAATAAGTGAAGAATCAACATGTGTTTAGGGCAGTATGGTCATATCTACCTCCTTCTATAGAAAAAAGAAACTAAATGGGAAAATAATAAAGAATCTTCTCAATTCTTAATTGAAAATTCATCTTTGTTCAAAAAAATCTTTTCCATACAGAATTTGTTTAAAAAGCATTACACCATAAAAAATATGAAATGAAATTCTGAACCATTTCTAAGTTTAACTTACTATCTCATATTCATGTCTGCTTAGCTAATATTTGGTTCAAAAGTACTGTCATAATTTAATAATTCATCATAAAATCTATGATTAAATTGTGATCAATGAAATAAATTTATCTCTAATTATTTTAATAACCACATTTATTTATCATAAATAACCAACCAGAATAGAAGTAAAAGAATCAAGAATATTCTGTTTTCTCTTTTCTCTAATTCTTGCTTGAGAGACATATTTGAATATAACTGACTTTATTTGGTTAAAAAAAATAATTTTCATTATTTTAGGTTGTTTTTTTCTAACTGTATTAATAAGCTTTTTTTAATGTATTCTACGAAAACAAATTTTAAAAGTCTCATTATTAATTATGAAGGCATCTACTCTTTCTGGATGAATCTTCTTTTTTAATAGGTATTTTTCAATGCTTCAATTTATATATATATATATATATATATATATATATATATATATAGCAGTTCTTTTACTTACTTATTGCATGCTGTGGTAGCTGGTGACAGTCTTGATTTTGGGTATCATTGATATGATGTGGTCATGGAATGTTATCTAAAATTAATTTAAGATCTGTGATTTAAAATTACAAGAATATTCCCCTCCATCTAAAATAACTCAAAATGTGATTTAAATCTAAATTAAGCTAAATTGTCTTTTTGTTTTTCACTTATTTTTGAGTCATCAGTCATCTATTCCAAAAGATCATGTTGGTATGCATGTATTAAAAATACATGTTGTATTGATTTTTTTGTGTGTGTGTCTGAAGTCCTTCATAAAAATTATTTAATGCTCATTAAATAATTTTCAGAATAATTAAAAATATTTATGTATATTGTTGAAGCCTTGGAACAAACATTCTGGATTTTCCATTGTTTAAAAATATTTTAGTCGCATTTATTTCCAACTAAATAAAAGATGGTAAGTCATCTTATAATGCACCTCATGGGAAAGACACATCTCAATGAATTATGTACAAAATGAATGTTTCAACCAAAACCATGCAGTAGAATCATTTACTAAGCAAGTATAGATTCTTAGATTCCAGAAGTTGAATAGCATTTAAATATTTTTTAATGATCTTTATGAAAAAATCTCATAATACTGTTTGTAGTCTTTGATGTTTTTAGAATTATTATTTGTTTTTTGCAGTCATGAGAAAAAGTAGTGTTTTAATTTATGATGTGGTATATCATATACGAATTAATTTTTTTTGTCTGTCAAGGAATGACTATATTCTGGACAAGTAAATCTTTTATACTGAAATAACCGAATTCCTCAGCCAGTGTTTAAAGGATTTAGAGAAGAATAAATTGCATATATAGCTAATTTTCTTCAGAATGTTACCAATGGATTTTCTATCAAAAAATATTTGAAACTTGTTTTATGTTTGTAATGAGATTGCTTCAATGTGTTACTTTCTCTAGTTTTTCAGATATTTGCCAAAATCAGAAAATATATTAATAATGCTCAGTTTTTTTATGTTTCTGTAGTTTTGAACAGATTTAACTAAAATTTTGAGAAAAAATTTCTATTGGATTCATATGTCTTCACAAATTAATTTTAAAATTTCAAACTTCCCGGTGATTTTTTGAAAGAAATTTATTACTGTTATGGAATATTGCAAATGCACTATTATCTGCAAATGGAAGAACTATTGCTTTATTGTGGTTGTGTAAATTTGTTATCCTCTGGAAATATAAAGTTAGGTGTATATATTGTTCATAGTGCAGATAAAAATGATTGAACTTGGTTATTGCCATGAAATTAAATGCTTTAAAAGAAAAATAATGATGATTTATATATAGCTCTGTTATGAATATTTTTTTGATGTAATGTTTGTAATACTATTATTTCTGTTATTTTATTTTTATCATTATATGAAAATTACATGTTTAGAAATTAAACTAATCAAAAGTTTTTGATTTTATGAAACATTAGATTAATACCAAGTAAATTTTTAATTTTGTGCTACATGTGATGAAGAATATTTAGTTAATTATGACAAAAAATAATAAAGAAAAAGTTTATTTTTATGACTTCAAAATTACCTTTTTTCGCTTCTGAAGTTGGAAAGTATTTTAAAGTTTTCCATTGAAAACTTGTGGATATTGTGAGAATATCGGTCTTTTCAATATGTGCATTTTGTGAATGTAAAAATAGAAAAAACAAATCATTATTTCAGCATAAAAGTGGGAAACTGATAATTATATTATTAATTTCATCTTTCATGGAACATGATAAAAGAGAAATACCTCTTTCTGAATTAAAAAGGAAGCTGATTTATGTCCAAAACAAAAACAGTTAAACATTGTTATTGAAGATATTTAAATTTTGAATTACATTGTATTTAATTTCTTCATTGATGTTTACTTGAAACATATAAAATAATATTAGAATAGCAGCTCATTTGAAGCCCTTAAACAGTAAATTATATTTAGTATTCATCTTTGTTGTATATAATTTTATATTCAAAATTTATTTTGTAGAACTATAAATGTATGCATTTTACATTTACCGATAACCAAGTACAAATGGCTTTATTAAATCTTCCTTAACTATGAAGAATTTACAAATTAAATTGCTTCAAAAGTTTAGGTGAAGTTAGATATACATCAAAGTAAATATGAAACTGAATATCTTTTTCATTTTTTAATACAATAATTTTGATAACAATAGGTTATTTTTTAAAAGCAGTTTTAATAATGTACTATATTATATCTTATTTGTGAATAAATCATTTTGTTTTCTGAAATACCCTAATAGAAAAGATTTTAAGAAATTTGCTAAATTTTTTTCTAATTGCACAAATAATTTTAAGTGTATTAAATTACATTTCGAAAATTTTTACATTTTGATTTAAGTATTTTTCTATCTCCTGTCATTCTTTTTTTTTCAAGATATGTAAATAGGTGTGAAAACAAGTACAAATATTTAATTTTAAAGAAACTCAATGTCAGACAGGCTTTCTTCACTCACAAGGTTTGTTTGCAAACTTTTCATTGAGAAATCAATGCATTTATACAAGTCCAAATAAAGTGCAAACTTTAAATTCTTAGTACACATTTATGAAGCCTTTATTATCATGAATTAAAGAATGGCATTTATCATGAACTCATATTTAAAATGTCTTACTGAATGTTGAAGTCCAGTTTTTTTAAAAAAAATCATTGCATTTACTGCTGCTCTTTTAATCGACATTTCTACCTATAAGCAGGCAACTTATAACTCAAAGGAAGTCTTTTGGACCGAAATGTTATTCTGTTCAGTCATATATTTATTTTTTATTTGATGTATAGTAGTATTAATATTTAATACTTGTTCATTTTCTAAACTGCCTTGCTTTTGTGAATAAAGAATGTTTTTTGTGTGAATTAAATGACAATTCATGCTGATAGTATCTAAGAGAAGCTTGATCACTGATAAATGTAATAATATGCATTAAGACAATAGAAAGAGCATTTTGAAATTAGACAGCCGAAACTTTTAAGTGTGTAATTTTATTAATTACTCTTATGATTGATTATTTGATACTTTTTTATTTTAACAGCTACCAGAATAAATCAGATAAAAATGCACATCTTCACCAACTGAAATCGTCAGTTATTTTGTCATCTTATGTATTATAGAGCTTAAATGAACTTGGCACAGTCTGAAAATTATCAATTAAACCTGGAAGTTAACTGTCTTGGGAAAATCTTGCCATCTTATGTATAAATGAACTTGGCATAATCTGAAAATTTCCAAGTAAACAGAAGCTATAAAAATAAACAAGTACTACCATTTCCAATGGAAAGTAAATTTTGTTCGGCTATATTTTTTCAGTTATTCTGTTATATCAGTGACATAATGATGGTAAGTGCTGCCCAGTAGGTAATATAAATTTTCTCCTCAATTTATATAAAAGTGTATTATGAGAATAAGTGTCATTTGTGACATTATTTTTATGCTTCTTTGTCATATTCATCTTTAAAAGTAACATCAGTATTGGAAGGCTTTGCCTTATAAGACTGGTACAAGAGGAATTTGTCTTCTACTTGTCTGCCTGCCGCTGTGCCTTTGGGATATCTTCAGGTCCTTTCAACTAAAGATGATGACAAACTATCCAAGTTTCTCTTTACTTTCAACATGAGTTGTCATTATATTAGCAATAATAATGATAATTATTACATGATAGAAATGAACCAATTTATTCACTGAATGAGTGTTTTCATTGATCAAAATTGATTTTTGTAAAATTGTACCCTTTATTTTCTTAGACCTCTAGCTGGTGAGTCTATTCACCTTGAAAACTTTGTGGTCAAAGTTTGAGTTGATCCTTTAGATATTTATTTATCAGAAATTCAATAAGCAAGTGCATTGTTCCATTGATTAGTCTTAATGAATTTTGTATTTATTGACTGCTATATGTATATATTTTTTCTCTAATAATTTTATTTGAAAGTCATGTAGTTTGGATAATTCAAACTACACTATGTTTGTTATGTTGCTTTAATAGTGCCTACTAGTGAGAAATTGATAAATAATCTATGCAACAGCGTCTTCCACATAAAATATAATTTGTGGAATTTTTTACAACCATACTTATGCAATAAACTTTTCAATTATATTATGTGAGCAAATATTTTTGATTTAAAGTGTGAAATGTTATGCTTTTACTACATTTTTGAACTATCTGATATTTCATGTCTAAATTATATGTTTGTCAGTCAAAAATTCAAAGTAGTTACTCTCTTGATTATTATAAAAAACACCTTATTAATTATTTTATTCATAATTGTATTTTGATTGAATAATTTTTCTCCTCTCTTTATTATTTTCAAAATTAATATTTTCTAAGTTGATAGTGCAATTATTTGATTATTATAATAATGAAATTTTTCTGAGTCATACAATAATAATATGAAAAAATATTCATTTATGAAACTTGTATTATTTTATAGTTATACTTAAAACCATAAATGTATTACATGATCTTTCAATACATAATTGCTGTATGTGTGATTTTTTAAGCCTTTGTGATTAATTAGTTAAATTGAAAGTTTCTGTTTGCCATTTTTTCTGTCTTATAGAAATCTTAACACATTATGTACCATGACTAAAGTCTGACATTCGAACCGTCTATTTAATAAGATGACCCTATTTTACTATTTCTTAACTACAGTAGAATAGAGGTCATCTGATATAGATGATTCAGTAAATTAAATAGTATGTATGAATCATGAGGCAGTCAACCTATTAAAAATGTGATTAATAATCATGAGATCTGTAAAATAATATTGTTCATTACCAGAAATTATAATATTTAAATTCTGATTGAAATGTAACTCAGAATTACTTATTTGTGTAGGAAATTTAATTTAATTGACATAAAAAGACTGTTTCCAATTTTTTATCGCATTTTCGTTTAGAATAATTTGTAGATCAAATTTCTACTGAAGTTTGACAAATTAAAACTATTCCAATGAAATGAAGAAATTGTATAAACACTGCAAGAATCAAAATTAAAGTTAGTTTTCATTTTAAATTGTCTTGAATAACTTTTAAAGTATTTTTTCCCTACATTTTCATTGAAATTCCATAATTCAGTTTATAACTATAATAGTATATTTTGAAATTATTTGGATATTAAATATATAGAGTATTCTCAAATGTGTAAATATGTAAACATTTTTAGTTAAGTAACCATAATTTATTTTCAGAAAAAAAAAAAATTCTTGTATATCAAGCTGATGTCATGTTTTCATCTACAGGAATTTTTTTAAAATTGTTATAAATTGCGGTCAAAATGTCTCTAAACAAATACATTATTTTCCAGGTTTACAACTTTCAGACTTGAATTTTAATTTACTTGTGTAATGATAAATAACATATTACAAAATTGATTTTTTTAGGAGAGCATAACACATGTCTATTTATTATTGAAATGTTTTGAATTTTTGTCATTTTCTTGTTTTTATTATATAAAATTGCTTTTAAAATGTCTGCTGTAATTGTTATAAGCTTTATTGTGATTTATTAAGTCATGTTTTTATTAATGAAATGTTTAATATGCTAAATATCTTAGTGCCAAATTTTTTCTGTTTTTTGATTTCAGTATATAAACTGATTGTAAAAAACAGAGCCTTATGAATTAGCAATATCTGTATATAAAAAGTTTTATTTCAATACATGTTGATTGCATAGTGTGCATTATATTTTTGTGATTTAATGCATTACTATTATCATGTGATGTTATTATCTGTCTAGTTTATGAAACTACGACTTTCTCCTTATTTGATGGTATAACAAGTGATTGTCTGTATTTCTCTGTATTAATTTGTAAGCAATGAACTATTACAAGACTAAAATATTTGGAAAAGATTGGCACTTACATAATATATTTATATACACATATAAATAATTTATAATATATTTAGAATAAGTGCTTTAAAATAGTGATAGTTAATGGTTATAGCAATTGTTTTCAGTATTACGGTAAAAATATTAGTTAATGTGATATTTATCCATGAAAATAATTCTCACAAAAAAGGAATAATCTCATTAAATTGAAAATCATTCTTCTTTGAAGATCACATTTTTTTTATAGGTAAGTAATGATCTGTTTTCTACATTTGAAATGCTACACATTCATAAAGCAGATTGGACTGAAAATTCTTAAATAAGTTAATAACTTCTTTAAGTTAAAAGTTTTTGAAAATTTAATTGTTTATTTAAATATTTTCCTTATATTTTAAAAATAATCATATAAAAGTTTATTCAAATTCTGTTATTTTGTAGTTATACATCCTTCGCCATAATATTAATTATACACTTATTTTATGCTTTAACAAAGGAACAAAAAATTATCTCACCAGTTTTCATCCTCTTGTAGTTAGATACCATTGGTTGGTATGAATAATTAGTATTTTCTTTATTCCTCAATTTGTGAATGTTCTAATTACTATGGTTGCCTAAGAACAAATGTTTAAAGTGCAATTCTATTTTGCTGTTAATTTTAGATATCTGTTTTAATGGAAAAGATATCCTGATTTGAAAGGTTTACTCAAGCATTTTAGTTTTTATTTGCTTCGTTTTTGTTAACTTTTACAGATAAATTAATTTATATGCTATTTTAAAGAGGATTATTGGAAGCAGGTAAGCTGTGTGCCTATTTTAATTTAGACTGGTGCCTTTTAAACAATGGGGTTATTTGCATTAATTTTAAATAGTGAGGGATACAAATACTATATAAATATGTCAATGTAGTCAATTCATAAGTATTTACTATTTAAAGTTGCATTGAAATTTTACTAGAAATGTACCTAAATTTATTTTTATATATTCTAAACAAGTATTTAATTATCCTGTGTTATTGCCATATAAATATTTGCAGGCTGTTGGGATTGTACTTATTTTTGTCTTCCAAATATGGTTATGATGCTTTGCATTTTTTTTTTTT
>JAPMOR010014343.1:224175-253070 GCA_026543865.1 Argiope aurantia
GTATGTGATAAAATCCTTCTTCTTTTTTTCTTTACAAATATGCATTGTTTGCTTCTTCTATAATATTTATTATTGGATGTTGGAACATTTTACCCTTTTAGAAAATTTTATTTTAATTGCTTTTATTATAATAAAATAGGTTAAGTGTTTAAGTTTATGAAGATAAAACCTCAAATCCTAATTTAAATGGGGTGCCTTCAAAATGTTACCCAAATATATCCTGTTATGTTTGAATTTTAAATCAGTTTCATTTTTTGCATGCTATGGCAATTTATTTATTTATTTGTCAGTAGAACTAAATTTATTAGTTTATCACAAGATAATTTTTCTTAAGCAAATAATTCTTTATAATCAGATAAATGGAATTGAATTAAATTAACAGAAATAAGAATGAGATAATTTAGTGTTTCTGTTGTAAAAAAAAATTTAATATGAAAACAGAATCCTTTATGTTCTACTAGTATAGAATTAGAATGACATTTTCTGTCTCAAATAACATACCTGGAAATGGTAATTTAAGTCATATTATTCTCTTTAAATTAATGCATTTTTATGCTTTACTTTTTTATTTGTAAATAGTTTATTACTGAAATATAATAAGGAAGTATTAAAAAAACTAGATCATTTTAAAATATTTTTTATTTTTATATTATTTTTAGAAGGACTGTATGAGCTAATAGAAGATATTTTTTTCTAAAAGTTATTTAGAAAAATATATAATATTTGTAGATTTATCTTAGGGACCACATGCTTTCATTGTTTTAGAGAATATTTACCAGTTTGTAAATATTGGTTAAATACTGGTCCAGTGTGAATGAATTTCTTTTATATTGAGCCATGAAAACTTTCTTTCCCCTTTCTGAATTCAAAATTTTATTTTTTGTACTTTTTTTTTCAGTTATAAATTTAATATTTAAATTCACTGGACTGTATTTTTTTTCCTGTCAGAACTTTTTGTAAGCTTAAATAATATAGAAAATATCATATGAATTGTGTAGATTTTAATATGATTTATTTTATTTTAGGTTTTTGTTAAGAACTGCATTTACAGAATGTGTTATTATATGGCATTTAGAGTTATATCAATGAATAGTAGTTCATTTCATATTACTGTTGATTCTTAATGTCTTATATTTTGTTTTGTGTCTCTGAAGTAATTCAACATTACATTTTGTCACCTTGTGTTTCATGAAATAGACTCTAAAGGAACAGTATTGAAATGCTGAATTGCTTCAATCACACATATTTGACAAAAGTGTTCTTTAGAGCATTTAAGTAAAATTAAAATTTTCAAAAATTTTTTTAAAGGGAAAGGAAGTAAGATTTTATTACAGGATTTTATATCATACTAAACTATGCACCATAAAATACAAAATTGCCTGCTGTCTGCAATATATCTGTTTGCAGTCTGTGTGTTCAGTACAACTATACAAAAAAAAATAATTTTCCTAAACCTTCCATTGAATTAGATGCCTTGTCGTTATGTATTGCTTGTGATCAACATGTATTTTGCATAAAACTGTGGTACATAGAACCATGTTACATGTATTTTAGTTCTGTGCATAAAAAATTAGATAAAAAAATTTATGATGATTTATTGTGCAGTGTTTTATTTTTATCGCAATATTCTTTGTGATTCATACCATTTATTGTCTAATAAGGGTGTTCCAAAATTAACACAAAATTTGAATTTACCACCATTCTTGCACTAAAGTGTTGGTAACCCTATTAAAAAAACCATTTGATCCCATTGTCCCATAGACCTTTGACTTCAAATAACCCCATAAAAAGAAAGCCAACGGTGTTAAATCACAGGATCTAGGAGGCCAATTCTCTAATTTTCGTACTGTGATAGTCAGATTTTCATAATTTTTTTAATATTATTCAACAATGAAAATACATTGTTCAATCATGTAATGCTCCATTTCTACTAACCTGAAACTATTAGTTGTCAACTGGCGTTTTTTATTAGGGTTGCCAACACTTTATTGCACGAATGGTGGCAAAATCAAGTCTTGTGTTAATTTTGAGACACTCTTTATTATTTACAGTTTATTGCACATATACTAGTTGACTGATTTCATCAAAAAAAGTAAAATGGAAGATAGAGGGAAGAGTTGTTTATATTTATCGTTCAGTAAATAGAAACTTTATTTTTCATTTATTGATTTGCTATAAATTTGGAATATTTAAAAAATATTACTAATTATTATTTTTTCTTTATATAAATATATAATTTTTGCAAACCATATAAAACTTTGTTTCAACATCTTTATGTAAATGGCGAATGGCAATATGATTTAAAAAAACTGTTCTCCGAATAATATTGTTTAGAAAGAAAAAATATTTTAAAATAAGTTATTTTTAAATGGAAGAAAAATGTTTTATGATATTGCAACTGCTACAGACATTTATATGTTTATTTAAGGATAACTCTTTTTTGCTACTGCACATCACCCTTATTCAATGCCTCTCTGAAAAGCAAAATTATTTTTAAAAATGATAGACGTGGCTTTCTGAAACGAACATTGTTTATTTTATTACTTCTGCTGATTGCGTTTCCGTTTGTACTTGCCTTTATAGACATCTAGAGTTTATGATCGAGATTCTTGATATTTTTCAGAACTCAGAAGTTAGAAGAAAATTGCATAAACCTCTTATTTAATAGTATTCCAATAATCTTATTTCACGTACAAGGGAAGCAGTAGTTATTTTATTGAAAAATATAATGAAGGTAATTTTGAAAAGCATTTTTAAAAAATTGAAATTATATTTTATTTTAGTTATTTTCTGCTTTTCAATTCATTATAAATATTACGTAATCTTGAAGTGAATTTTAATCTAATTCGAGACCAAATGACGCCTCTCACATGGAATGAAAGTTTAATTCAATTTACTGATTAATTGTTAATTTTGGGAATATTAAAATAGAACATTGTACCAAGAACTAACAAATCTTTAAAATTGGCACATCAGAAAAAACATGAGTGAAAATCGATTACAAAATTCCATCTTCATTAAATAAAGGTTGTAAAAGAAAAACACATGAAGATTACAAAATTGATACTGATTTTAGAAGCAAGGAGATATATTATTGAAAGTAAAAATTTAATGAAAAGAATGATACATT
This sequence comes from Argiope aurantia, assembly GCA_026543865.1. Taxonomy (NCBI): domain Eukaryota; kingdom Metazoa; phylum Arthropoda; class Arachnida; order Araneae; family Araneidae; genus Argiope; species Argiope aurantia. The sequence continues at coordinate 227,306 of JAPMOR010014343.1, forward strand.
TTGCTCTCAAATTTTGGAACGTAAAATGGTATATTTAGATTGTTTCTATATATATTTTTTAGGTGAAATTTTAAAAAAAATTGTTTCAAAAGTCAAATGAAATCATTCAAAATTCTATTAATGCATTATTTGGAATATTACTTTTCTTAATCGAAGTTAAAAAAAAATTTTTTTATTAGGATTTCTCTAAGAGAATGATAAAGTAGTTTTCATCCTTCACATTTTTTAATCCAATTCTTTTCCATTACTTTTATCTGGCACACAGAAGAATGCTTGTTTCTTATTTATTAATCATTTGCTACGAATGTTGGCGAAATGAACTGTATCATTATTCTTTTACTCTACTCTTATTGCTTTCTCGTATACAAAGAATATCATTAAAAATTCAACTTTAAGAATTTATTAAATCTTCTCATTTTAGAACTGCCTGTGTCCGTAACCGTTAATTTATGATATTTAATCAAAACAAAATTGTTTTGAAATTCCTTCTGTTCATTGCAGTAAATTTGTCTTTGATATAGCAGTGTCCATTAGAATATAATGTTTTCTCTAGATTTTCGAAACACAATACGATCACTTACGATAAAAAAAAATCGCAATTAGCCTCCGATGTCAGGGATATATAATTTGCTTAGTGGCAATAAGCTAAATCGTATCCTCATTTGTCTATAAACTCTTCAAGAACACAAACTATTGTGGTGAAGCTTATAAGCCAGATAACAACTTCCGGACTGGAGTGTACACTTTTGTCTAGTGGTCTTGTTTACTCGGCTACAAACCCCAACGTTGCGAGTTCGGTCCTCACCAATCTCCTCACTAACATTACGGTTTTTTAGCTGGAGCAAGAAATTTTTCTTATATTTGAAAGAGAAATTCGGCGCTGTTTTATTCTGAGGTACTTGAACTCGAATGATCTCATAAATGAGAGGATTAAGTACTAATATTAAAACCTCAGATTTGTGTTAAATTTTAGACAAGATCAATCAGAGCTATCTTTTGTTTGCAAATTTGTTAAGTGGTAAGCTGAAAACGCAATGATTTACACAAATGGAATTCAATACGTGGTCTTTTGATCAATGTTGTAGATAATTGTCAAATTTGGGACATATCTGGTGGAAAAAAATAACATCAAAAACATATATTCAGTTTCCATCTCTGTAACTTGAAGCGCAAAATAAGGTATATTATGTTTATAAACGAACAAATCGGGAAAGAAAGTATTCCCGAATTTTTTTTTCCTTCGAAAATTTATTTTAAAATTCTAAAATAATTGAGGGTGTTTTTTTTTGTTTTTTTTTGCATTTAATTATGTGAAAATAAATCTATGTATAATTCATATATCTAGCTTTATAAAATAGAAAGAATTTTATCAAGTAGATGTTAAATTTAAACACAAAATTTTCCTTTGTACAAAATATGTTTATTTACAATCATTTTTTCGAAAATAAAAAATACATTCTGAAACTGTAGATAATACAGAAAATCCTTGTCACTTATAATTATTTACAAAAATTATTTAGCATTTTTTTCTCTAATTTTTAATGTATTGAGTCTTAAATATCGCATTTTTCCGAAGACAGCCATCAAACATATTTCTTGAAAAATGAAAATTTTGTATTACTAATTTAAGAATGGAAAAGTTCCTGAATTTTTTACTATAGAGAAATTTTCAGAGTTGTTTTTGAAATTAAAGAGTTTGTTTTTAGTAATTGCCGCCGAAATGTGGAAAATTGCAAGAAAAAATTTCCCATGTGGTGGTTTCTTGGTGAATTTTTAAATGTGTATTTGAAAAATGGCATGACAGCTATGTGAGAATGAAGGATATCAAAACAATCCCATTTGTAAACTTTTTTTGGAGGATTTAGGTGAGGTGACTTTTTCGCATCTTTGAATTCTCCAAATAATGCTTTGTTATTGCAAAAGCTTGATATGGCATAAACATCATTGTATACTTTCCAATGAAAAGATGACCACAGTATTTCTCCAATGTGTTATAAGTAAAATATTCGTATGGTAAATTTTTCAAGCAAAAATTAATAATTCATAAGACTCATTTTTCAAAAGCAAGATTTGAACACTGTCTTCCTTAAAAATATTTCATCATATGTTGTTCACCGAGTTAAAGATTTGCTTGATTGTTTTTTAACAATAATTTATACTGGATGAAAAAAACGAATTTAATATTTAACAATGGGAAAAAACTTTGGCTATGATTATTTCTGCTCATTCTTCCTAAGAGTCTTTACAAATTTAACTTATTTTAATCATCATTTAATCGCGTTTTAATTGACTATGATTTTAAAATATCAATGTTTTAAAGAATTCACTTTTCCTTTTTTAATTTTTGATTTTGATCCTCAACAAAATAATAATAATAAAGAAACATAAGAGGGTCGGTTTTCCTTTCTTTCAAATTCTGATGGACCACAAAAATAAAGATAAAGGTTGAGAACAAAATGAACTTACGGCCAAACATTCTGTATATACTCGATCACTTTTTGAAATAATCGTCTTGGAGAATCAGGATATGTTATATAAATGGTTAAGGATTCTAACCACCTGTTTGAAAAACATTGCGCCATGAATGTGAAATAGGCCTAAATGCTCCTTTGGATCTTCTCATTTATTTGGAAATTCTTTAAATTTCTTTTTATGGAAAGAATGGTCTGCAAGAATGTCTAAACATTCACCTTACAAAATCGAAAATTTTGCATACTGATCGACCAACTCGCTGCCTGGGATTCCAGGATCCTTTGTTTCTTGAACGACTTGATCAACACGTTGAACGGATTCTTCTGTTCCGAAAATGTGACGCCTTTGTTTCCTTTCATCGAGAACTTCCTTTTTTGAGCCGAGTTATTTTCTTCTCTTTATTGAACTGAAGAACTGGTTAGGATGCCAAAATAATAATTCCAACCTAATGAGGTGCTTTAAAGGAACGTTGAGGTCCGTCTAACATCACTGGTGACAAGTTTTTCAAAGAAGTGATAGAAAACTTAACCCAATGATATGAGAAACACCTGAAACTTCAAGGTAATTTTGTCGAAAAGTACCATTTATGTAACGGGCCATAGTGGTCTAGTAGTAAGGTCTCGGCTTCGGAACGGGAGATCCGACATCCGATTCCACCGAAGAACGTCGTATAACGTTCTGGTGCACGTTAAATCCTTCGGGGACAAGCGTCCTCCCACTGGTGTGGTATGGGAGAGGGGCTGCCAGATCAGGTGCTGTCCTCGTCATCTAATCGGGTGTTCCAAATTACGAGACTGTCCCGAAATAGCCCTAGTGTTGCTTTGAAGTGGTACATTAATATAACTAAACTAAACTAAACCATTTTTGTATATAACTTTTGACAATAAATTCCTTTTGGTATCTAATATTATCTGTTTTTATGGCATATCAGAAAAAAAGTCCCTCGTATATAGAAATTATGTCGATTATATTTTCATAGTAAAACTTCAGATGGTAATCTTCTTTTATTTGTTTCAATGGCCAGTTCGATAATGTTATTTCCTAGAAAGAAATCCGTGGCCACAATGTTGGCACAGTCATTCCAGTCGTAGGTGAACCATCTGGTCACCTGACGATTTACCTGTTCCGCCATCTTTCGAAGCCCACCGTACAGATTAAAAAGTGCTCCTGCCTTAGTTGGGGTGAGCTGGGCCATGGCTGAAGTTAATCGGCTCCGAGAGGGATTGCATACGGTTCCATTAAGGTAGTTCCATAGGTCTCCAGCCTTGTCCTTATCACCCCACAAGTGCTTGACTGCCGGAAAGAGGTACAAACTTCTTGTTCTAGCACGTTCGTCTGCATACCCAACGTACAACCTTTTATCACTATTCCATAGTTGTTCCAGCGTCGCTCCAGAAGTATAGTGCACAGGAATCATAAACGCTTCCAATTCTCGTTCAAGTAAGGCAATAAGATCTCTGTGGCGACGTCTGGTAGAAGCAGTTTTTCTCTGGAATCTAGAAAATTATATCATTTTATTGTTTTTCACTGGATAAAATTTGAGTTTGAATTTATTTGTTTGGATTTTTTCTGGCCCTAGAGCAATGGTTTTGATTATGCTGCTCCAAACCAGAGTTAAAATCATATCAATATAAAATAATCAAAAACGAATAATGTACAAGAATACTAAAAAATACAAATAAGATTTTAAATGAGTGAATAAAATTTTATATACTATAAAAATGCAAAAATGTGAGCATGTGTCGTTTTACTAAGTGAGAAAGGTAATAGAGTGTTCCAGTTTTGAAAAAATTGCAAACATTGAGTATTGAAATTTGGTATTCTGACATTATATATGTTGGACAGACATTTGAAAGTCACATTGAGAACATGGAGGTGGTTTTTCACCTAGCAATAAAGTGAAGATGGGGGAATCTAGTATGCCCAGTGCGTTAACGAGTTAATACTGTGTCTGTTTTTTGATTATGAAATTTGAAAGAAAATGTAGCAAATATTCATTCGAAGACATTCAAACTGATACATTTTAATTTCAGCAATGAAATGTTCTGACTAAGCAGATAAATGTGTTAGCTTGATGAAGAAAAAAAGAATGTAACGTACTATTCATTCTTGAATTCTGAGACCCTCCGCCTTTAACGCATACGTCAGGAGGCATTCATTTCGTCAAAAAGGGGTGACAAAAAAGTTAAAAGGAGGAGACGGATGCATTTACCAATAGGGTGAAAAATTATTGATGGAATTAGAAGGGATAATAACGGCTCATCTTTCTGCTTACTCCCTCTTAGCGGAGTTCCAGCTTCGAAAAATGGTAGTCTCAAGATCCTGAAACGATCAGTATCTGTTTCTGAATCTGATTGTAATGCAATTATTGATGGTAAATTCCAGAGGGGAGGCAAGACAAATCCGACAGGGGGGGGGACAAGCACAATATCTCTAATTTGGCTTCAAAATAACTCATAATAATTAATTTTACATTTAATTAAAGAAAATAAAGTATTATTTAGCTTTTTTTTATTCAGATACTGATCTTTTCTTTCATTGTTAAAAATTTGCAAAGATATTTGTAAAAAAAAATGTTGTTCTCAGTTTCTTTTACTGACTGTCAAAATATCGCTGATATTTGAGCCTATTTTTTATGACTCTTGAGATTTAATTGTATTGAAAAATTAGTAAAAAATTATATAGTAAAAATTGATATTAGTAAAAAATATGATTATATTCTTTCTATGATTATTATTTTAATCTAGGTTGTAGTATATAGATAGGAACATAAATTACGCCAGAATGTCGTGTCATTCTAAATGAACAAATGCGTGCTCTTATCTTGGAATCTATATAAAATGAATGTTGAAAGAAAAAGTTTCATAAAAGAAATTTTTTTAGAAATCTAGAATAATAAATACAAAATATTCTATGTTTTCTCCAAAAATAGATTTTTTAGCATAGTTCCCTACCTAAAATATTTGTTAAGTAAGGATTGAAACAACAAGCAAAGGTGTTTCGAATCCGAGGAAAATAAGTGCTCAACAAAAATTTACTATTGATTGGACACGAACAATATAGAATGATGAAAAGATGCAATGTTATTGTTTCTTAAGAAGGCTGGAGAAAATATTTTCTAAATTTATGTATAAACTTACTAAGATATGAAAAATATTCTTATGAAAATTGGACTGCTTAAACGTTAGATCCCCCATGTATTTATTTTTCAATATATATATTTAGGCTTAAAAACCAATGCATTTTATTAAACAACAATTGTATATGAATTCACCTATCTTCATTTTTAGGCACGCGTTCTACGATTAAGTACATTTTTAATTCGAAATTATTGCAAACTAACATTCCACCCAAAAACGTGAGTTTTATCTCCTCAGTTGAATGCATTGGGTTTTCTTAACCCCTTCAAATACAATGGCGAATCTGGATCGCGTATGGAATTATTGAATTTTAAATTTTAAATCTGAAATTAAATGAAAGCATTATGTAATTTAAAATGCAAAAATCCCTTGAAAATGCATTATTACCTCAAACGCCCTTATATTATTCTAGGGATTAAAATAACAGTAATTGTCCGAAATAAGATCTGCCATCTTATTAGGAAGCTAAGTAAGTTAGTATGTCAAGGGGTTAATGTGTTATTTATGAATATTCTAAAAATAACTATTTTAATCATCTTTTTATCAAGATATCTTTATTCAAAGTCTATTAAAATTTAGAAGCATCTGAAATTATATAATTTTTGCCGCGAATAGTAATTGAAAGAAAAAAATAATATATAAACTAGGATTTGACGGTTTTCAAATCCGGTTTTAAAAAACCGGTTTTTTAAAGTAAATTTGTCACATTCGAAAAACCGGTTTTTAAATTAAGAAAACCGGTTTTAAGAATACATATTATTATGTAAAAATTAATTTTGAACTTATTTGATTTGCTATCCATTCTATGCAACTGGCAACAAACAAGTTGCGTTGGCCAGTGCTTGTGCACTGCATAGTTGCGCCTCGAATTCGTCAATTTATGTTTTTCATGAACATCCCTTTTCACTTTTTTTTTTCTAGGTGATACAAAAGTTTAATAAAGTTCATCTCTTGCTTCTCGTCAGATGTTTTGTCCATCGGTATTAAGTCGGTACTAATAGAAACTTCAGCAATTTGACTGGCTCGTTTCGAAGAACGTGTGAAAGGAATAAATAATTCCCCGTTTTCTGCTTATTGATCACAGTATTTAATGATATTATAAAATTTTCTTCGTACCACTCTTGAAAGCTTTTTTATACCACTTGAACTACCATATCAATACGAAATATTCAGTTAAAATAAAATGCTGTCAGAAATGACATAACACTCACATACATGTGAAAAATAATAGAACTAAAAAAGTATCTAATGCGTGAAATCCAAGGTCAGATGTGCTCATCGTTCCGCGTCTCACCCCTTAATGAAATGGAATTGTCGAAATGTGGTCTCAGAATCCGATCCGTCTCGAGTCACGACAGGTTTGCTTAATATTGTAAAGGTGAAAACTGGGAAACAAAAATATAAAGTTGTTATATTTGGTAAAAATAACGTAAGTATTAAGTATGTTTAATTTTTATGTTTATATTTTCTATTTTACATTTTAAAATTTAAATTTTATTATATAAATTTCTTCTATCAAAAATTAGTGTAAAATAAGAAGTTATGGCTTCTGTTTAATGGAATTTTAAATAAAATGCATGGTGTTAAAATATTCCATATTTTCTTTCGTAACGTTTTAACATAAATTATGTCTTTAGCAAGCATCGGAATTAGATTAAGAAGTGTTTTTTTTTTTTCAAAATTCCTAGAAAATGTGTAGATTAAATTATTTTAAATTGCATTAATATTAATAGTTAAAATAATAAAATTGTAAATAAACGTCAAAAATATTTATTCAATAACTTTAATTTCATTTTTAGATAAAAAAGAGTAAGTCGGAAGTTTGGGATAATTTCAAAAAGTTCGGGATAGACAAGGCAATCTGAAATCATTGTAATAAAATGTGGAGCTGCAAAGGATCATCTACGAGCAATCTACATAATCATTTGAAAGTTCATAAAATAATTGTTTAGTTTCTTGAAGACCCTGAAGGAAAACTTACAAATCCAAAGACACTGAAAGCTGAATATTCATTATTTCAACAAACGAAAAAAAAAAAACTTACATATGTAATTTGATGCGAAACTCAGTAACTAGTGAACGAGTATTTTCAATTTCAAGTAATATTGTGTCCAAAATAAGAACGAGACTTAGCCACCGTTCAGTGGATATTTTATGTTTTTTAAAATCTTATTTGCTTAGGAGAAATTAAAATTAGTGAAAATAATAATTTTTGTTTGAGTTTTTGTTATTTTGTGTAAGTAATATGTATATGTAATCTTTAATTTTGTTTTTCATATTTTGACTTTGATATTGATTTCGTTTTTTATTATTTTATATAAATTAAAATAATATAACAAAATAGGGAAAAATATTTTATTTTTCCCTATTAAATTTTTTTTGTGACAAAAATTCGAAAACCGGCTAAAACCGGTTTTTCAAAAAGTCGTATAACCCTAAAAGTTTGTATAAACCCTAATATAAACGATACATTCCCGATTACATAGTCATAATATTGAATGGTGTCTGAAAATAGGTTGTAATTTATTTATTTAACAAACTGCAGACTTGGGTAAACTCTTTTAGTGTAGTTAAAAAGCTATCAAACTACAAATATTTATTTATTTTTTTCGTCAACTGCAGTCAGCAATATTGATTTAGTGTAATAATTGTAGCCTGATAAATTAGATTGCAAAATAAAACAGATATTTTACTGTTAAATAAATTTAATTTACAATCTTACATTTTACTTCAGTGATTCACATAATGTGGTTACAGTAAAATAACTCTTTTTACATGTATATTCACAAGAGTTTCAAAGGAAAAGAGTGTTTTATTAAATTTAATTTTACCATTAACTATATTTTAGTCAGACTATTCTCATAGTGAAATGAATAAAATAAATTTATCAATTCTTTACCGAGGAAGTAATAATTATATAAATAAGATGACGATAACTTTTAGAACTTGAATTTGAATGATGAATTATGGAAAACAAATCTATCGTCTTGTTCATAAATAATATAAAAGCATCAATTTTTCTAATAATTCCACTGGAAGTAATCGAAGTGATGACAATTTTTTCCATATTATCTATGATAAAATCTTATCCGAAGGACAAATATTAGTTAGGAAAATGTGACGTCTTATTCATTGGACAGCTTATTGATTATTCTACTAAATTTAGTATAAATTAAATGCTGAATGAACATTATGACATTTAAATAAAATGACTGAGAATTTGGACTCGTCGACAACCATTCTCAGTGAATTCTTAGTCGACCGATCAAAATTTTTTGACAAAATGGGACATATCTTATGTCTTATTCACATGTCATCTTGTCGGTTATATTGCCAAAAGTAATGCAAATTAAAAACTTGATGAACGACATTTGAATCAAATGTCTGAAAATTTGTGGATAGAGTTTTCATCACATTCAGTTCATAGTCGGTCACCTAAAAGTTGCCGGCAGAAAGCGATATCTTATTCACTTGTCTGATAAGTTGCCAAATCTAGTGTAAATTATAAGCTAAATGAACGACATTTCAATCAAATGTCTGAAAATCTGCAGATTTAATGTCTTCAGATATTACCAAAAGCAGCACAAATTATAAGCTTAATGAACGACATTTGAATCAGATATCTGAAAATCTGCGAACTCAACATCTTCGACATCCATTGCATTCAGTTCTTAATTCGGTATATCAAAATTTATCCGCAAAATACGGTATATTATTGACCTACCGCCCTATTGATTATTTTGCCGAATATAGTCAAATTAGTTTAACCGTTACTGGGCATACTTCGACTGTTTACAATATATTAACTAGGGTGGATTTTAAATAATCATATTCGATAATGCTCTACTCTCTATAACCGTCCTACAATGGTGAACACTTTTGCCGGCGAAACTCTCAATCTCTCCCGACGGGAGGGGGCAAGAGGCTGCCGACAGGGGGGTAATTGCCCCCCCCCCCCTGCTACCGCCGCCTCCGGTAAATTCTGCTCTATTACTGAACAAAAGGCATAAGTAAAACGATTATTCAAGAAACGAGTCATAAAAGAATAATAGTTCTGAGTGCCATGATCATGTTCCAGCTAATGACTTCATACTTGATGATTGCAGCTACTATAGATAAACATATGTAAATCCTTTAATTTCCAAAAAATAAGCCCTAATATTTCATTTTGAAATAAACGTTAATAAAAGATAATTTTGAGGGAAATAGGAGAAATGTCATACTGCAGAACAGAAAACGGTATGAATATCGTTTGCAATTTCGATAGTTGGTGGTGTCCATAATCTTGTGCTGAATGATATTATTATTATTATTTTGTATTATCCTTTCAAGTAAGATTGTATTGTACTTGGACCTTGAGATTTAAAAGATCTATTTTTAATCCAATGTATTCTGTTTGAAAGATACATTGCACTATCTTAATTTATCTTTATTCACATGAAAAATGCCATTAATCTGTTTAATCATACATATATCCTTAAAAATGTATATAAATGAGCAGTAATTTTAGAACTTTTGGCATAGTATTGTACTTTTTCGAACATATATACGTATTTATCTACAAAAACTTCAGTTGCTATCCTGGAATACGATGGATTCTTTCATATTCAGGACCATATTAAAGGGTGTCCAAAATTAACACAAGATGTGAATTTGCTACCATTCGTAGAGTAAAGTGTTGGATGTTAGCTGTCAAACACACACACACACACACACACACACACACACACACACACACACACACACACACACACACACACACACACACACACACACACACACAATTTGACAGCTAATAGTTTAGAGTTAATAAAAATGGAATGTTACACGATAGAGCAACGTGTTAGCGCAAAACTTGAATTAAATAATAAAGACAGTCTTTTTTAAAAATCTAAATTGTTATGTTTTTATTGAATTGTAAAATACACAGGATTGGGTTATGTATGGAATAACACATAGGGCAAATGGCCTCCACGCTTTGCTGGCACATGCGCACTCTTTTGTCGAAATTTTCCATTTTGCATAAATATGGCTGGATTTCGTTGATGAAGGGTTGAATTTCCCGCTTCAATGCACGCGTGCTTGTGGGCTTGTTGGTATAGACCTTTGAATTCAAATTACCCCATAAGAAGAACTCCAGTGGTGTTGTTAAATCGCACAATCTAGGGTGCCAATTCGCAAATTTTCGAATTGTGGCCTCCAGACTTTCATTATTTTTGAAATTTTGTTCAACAATGAAAACAATTTGTTCTATCGTGTAATGCTCTATTTTTACTAACCCTAAACTATCAACTATCAAATGATCTTTTTTAATAAGATTGTCAACACATTACTGCACAAATGGCGGCAAATTCAAATCTTTTGTTAATTTTGGGATACTCCTTATTAACCAGGTAAAGTAGGCAAATCCCTTGGCGCCGCAAGGTATCAAAGGTATTAAGATTTTCTTTTGATGTGAATTTTTTCAATTATTGTGATGTTATCAAAATAATTGAATTTTGAGTTTTTATTAAGATATGTGACTACATTCAGGAAATGTTTTTTTTAAATGCTGTAAAATTGTAATATTTTTGAATTTTTGTATAAAATCGATTGAAAAAATATCAATGAAACCAAAATATATCAGTTAAACATCAAAATGTTTTTAAAAATTGGAAAAAGTTGCGGATTTTTCGGTTAAAAACAGATTAAATAAAGAAAAAAAAACTTTTATTTTAAGTGTTTATCAGTTTGTTCAAAATGTTGCAGATAGTTTAATAAATATATTTTCGAGTTCTGGAACTAAATAAGGGCTCTGCTTCTGTTTAATTTTTAAATTTTGAGGTTCGACTGATAAATATAAAATTTTCATTTTTTTTTTTTTTTTTGCATTGCGAAGCATTATAACGACTATAAAAGGAATATTTTGAAACGAACAGACAGTTTATTCTCCAGTTCAGGAATTGCAAAATATATTGATTATAAAAATCTGAACAGAAAATCTGCATTGGATTTTAATTTGTGACGCTTTTCGTAAAGCTAGAACTTTCTACCAAAATTTAGAATTTGAAAAAATAGCATTGGAAGTTTTAAAGTAGCATTAAAACAAATCTTATACAAATATAAATGTCAGTGTGACTTCCCGAGAATAAGCTTAGAAACAAAATTCAAACGGTTTTATGGAAAAGATTGTTCTGAAATTAAAAATATGGAATAAGGAAATGCTTAGTATTTTGGAAAAAAAAAAAAAAAAAATCGACATTTTAACGTAGTCACCTACCTTATTTTACAAGGGCGTTGCACTCAAATAAAATCTAGCAGAATTTAAAATTTTCATTATTATTCTAATAACATTTTCAATTTATTACCTTTAAACATACTTTGCTTTACGTTGTTTTATAATTCTAAAAGGATACATAACATAATAAATAATCCAAGAAAGATACTCAAGCTTGAAGTTGAATAGTTTTTGGATCATGTTAAACAGTTGCGTCATTTTTTTCTAATTTATTTAAAATTACCTTTGAATTTAAATTTTAACTTTTTTAATTATTAAATTATTTTTTTAATTTAAACTTTTTAAATTTAAACTTTAAATTATAAATTTTCTTTAAAGTTTTGAATTTAAAAAATTTGAAATTAAAAAAATTAAATTTAAAATAAAAATACTATCAATTTTCTTGAAATTAAACCAAAATTAATCATGTTATTTCAATTTGTCAGATTTTATTACTTAAAACTGTTTGTGTAAAGATTAAAATTTAAATCTATTAAAAAAAATCTTGATTTTAGAAATTGAGGTGTAGAAGAAAAAAAAAGGGGGGAAAGACTTACATTGCCTAAGGCCCCCTTAAGGGATTACTCTGACGCTTCTTATGTTCAAAGCTCACATATATTTGTTTAGGTAATAAATATTCTTTATTACCATTTGTTACCAGACCCCCGGGGGCGCCTCGAAAAGAGGATTAGATGCTCCCGGTATGGTGGTTGGATCTCGCCACCCTGTAGGGTACACAAAAAGGTGGGGGATCTGGCTCCTCCCATCGATGACGAAACGTACTTCCTTTGAGAAGGATTGTACCGTGGCCGGTGATGGCCCTTACGATTCAACCACAGTTCCCACCAGTGTTGCTGTTGCGGCGGTCCGGTCATTCAGTTTATTTTACCTGTGTGCCTTCGGGTAGGTCGGAGAATCAGTGATATGACTTACCATTTGTTATCCGAAAAAGAAGGAGATTACCTATAAATTCTATAATAGAAATAAAATAGAATTTATAGGTGAACTTAGGTAGGCTGATTGTCTAGAAAAAAGACTTTCAAACTATTAAACAAACAACTTGGAAAATCTTAGTCGAAAACAAAACGGTATGGAATGAAATTTTGAGGAAGGCTAGGCCTGAACCGGGACTTTCGTGCCAGAGAAGAAGACTCTTTATTTTCATCATTTAGTTAAATCATTCTTTCTAAAACACATCAGAGGACACTGAAAATAAAGTTGAATACTCACCCATTGACAAATCTGTGGAAATCCATGATCACAATCTCCCTGGTGGACTTGAGGAACTCTTTGACCTGCCTCACAACGTCCATGACGGTGATGTCCGTTTTGAAACTGCTGTGGGTAATCCAGAACTTCTCGTTGGGCGAGTCGCTAGTTTGCGAATAAGCAACTCTTAGGTCTAGGTACCGGATGCCAAACACCAGTTGATTCCAGATGCTTTCTTCCTATCCGAGAATTTGAGAAAATTGGAATCATTGCACATGACGTAAGATTATTATCTCTCTTTACTACTAATAAAGGAGAATGTGTGTGTGTGTGTGTGCGTGTGTATTAGCAATCTATAAGATAGTAAGACATGCCTCAGGATTTGGAGGACTCAACAGAATCTACTTCTCCTCCACCCTCTGTCAAACCTCAAAAGCATAAAAGAAAATACATTATACCCATAAAATATAAGCACATGCAGTAATCCTTGGTCCTTTTACTTTTGTGCATCACTGATCCCTGTTCATTTGTTTTTAATATAAAGCAAAATATTATATGGATATTTTAAAAATTATAGATTGTTTATAAAGTTGTAACATTTTATTTATTGTATTACGTCTATGTAGATGTAATTATTCTTAGCTCACCATTTGATATTTAGACATATTGTGCATTCAACATTTTAAATTTTGTGTTTGCGATTTTTTATAACAGCCGCTCTTAACCAATCAATCTTGAAAATTAATATTTAGATTTTACTTTGTGTAGTTTTCATGTTTCTAGAATTTTTATCCATTTACACCATATCAACAAATGTTTTAGCATCTTAATCATGTTGATCTAACATATGCTTGGCGCAGTATAATCAAACAAAACGCAATATAGTCTTGCGCCAATAAAGTTCAACCAACCAGTTACAAGATAGACTGTTTGACTTAGAGCTACCAAATTTGACAAAAATGTTATTTGGAGGATGAGAACATGATCGCCAGGTAGAATGTTTTTAAATATAAAGTAAAATGTAAATTAATTGAGATTTTGGCAATTTTTTCGTTGTATCTCCCAAAAAATTTTATTGCGCCAAATTGAGTTTTATTTTAAATTTACTACTTCAAATATCTCTTTAATACATTCGTTATCATTAATTAGATAGTAGATGCGAATCATAGGTGATTCACACAGTAAAGAGCGTGTCAAAACAAGGAGATATGAATTCAACGTAGACATGTTCTACTCGCATCAAATTCTACACCGAATGATAACTTCTGTAGTCAACCGAATATGGGTCACATGATTGTCAACGTGTTAATGATAATACTTTAACAGCAAAGCAATTTTTTCCTGAATTTTTCCAGTTAAAAAAAATAAATTTGCACGATTATTGACAATACATGTCACTATTACGATGAAATTCAAATGGTTTCCCTTATTTCATCAAATATTTAATCTCGTCACTTTCTTCCATTGTTGAAAGACGATGGATGAATGATTCTGTTTATTATCTACATAGCTTATATAAGGAATCAGAAAAAGAAGTTAAGTGGTTGCAAAAGACAGCGTGCAATTTGAAATTAAATATTCGAGCCTCGACATACTTTGTGATGCCACTATAAATGCCATTAGACTCAACTCTAATTAGAAGGGTCATATCGCAATAAACCGAGTACGTATAAGGCTATTAAAACCGCAAGGCTTTAATGTTTGTCACAATTTAATAAAAACTAATTATTTGAGAGAATCATAAAGAGGAATTTATCCATAGAAGATTTCATTGAAATTATATCCAACCAATATTTTCGGGGAAGACACTGGTTGCCAAAGGCGATTAACTTCTGTAATAATTACCAATAATAGTTTCTTTTTGGTATTTCTTTTACCAATATGTAAGGTTTTGAATAATATTTGAAAAAATTCGAAATTATTATTAGACTTGAAGGGTTAAAAATCCTTTAGGAAACTTCTAATCAAATAAGAAACCGTCGAAAGGAAAAACATTATAGCTTTTTTCTCTAAATAGAGATATCGATTGTTTTTTAATTTCTATTTCAAAGCTTTGATTATGCATATTTCAGTTTATTTTAAACAATTGGATCAAGATAATTTAAAATTTTGAAATGAAAAATTTGGATTAGTTTTATGTTTATTTTAAGGTCCAAATTTGGAGTATTTCTTTTATCTCTAATGGCGAAAATGCGAATCATTTTCTGCATAAATCTATTTCGTATGATCTAAATGTATATGAATTAACATACTTTCTTGATAACAGAGCTTTTAACATCGATTATGAGAATTATCTTCTTATAATTGATTATAAGAATGCAATTAAATAATTTTAAAAAATACTTTTTTATTGGTGTACTAAATAAAAAAAAATATTTTAATTATTTTCCGCTTTTGATTTAAAATTCATTAAAATCTTCATTTCTTTCTCCACTTTTTAAGTTCATTTTCTTCAATTTTGCTACTAGTGATACCATTCATATGGAATCAAAACTTAATTAAATGAATCTTTTCATTAATGATCGAATTCTGAAAATATTAAAATGATTTATAGCCATCGAAAATACATAAATATATAAAATTTGTGAATTGTAATTCATTAAAAAGTGAGGGAAAAATAAATATCAAAATTTCATTTTTACAAGAATGTAACAAATAGTATAATTTAAAAAAATAACTACACATTTTTATTAAATAAAAAAAAGACAATTTTTTAAGCTTAATTATTTTCAACATTATCAGATCATGAAATCAGTTTTTCTTCTATTCGTCACCAGATGGCACCTCGAGCAAACCATCAAAATTTGATTAAATGGTTTGCCAGATAAGTAAATTTTGAAAATATCAAAAGAATCGAGGACAAGTAAGAACACGAAATTTTAAAACTGTACCACAACAAGAAGTGAGAGAAAAAAAAATTCCATTCAACATTCCATTTATGAAAGTAATCAAGATAAAGAAATGTGTCTAACTACTGACTCTAATTTCAAGGTTACTTGCTTGCTCAGAAACAGAGTTTGCACAAACTCACCTGCGTGTAGAGGTACCGTGTGAACATCGTGTCTTCTTGAGCATTGAAGGGAGAATAGCATCCAGCATTATGTGTCCCTGGTATCATGAGGTCTAACACAGTGAGGTTACCAAGTGTAGACCGGGATTCATGCATCCAGTGAGGTCGGGATCTAATGCAATTGGAAGTGACCAAAACATCATTGAGACGATACGCGATCCAGAAACCTAAACAGGAACTGGTAAGGTTGTTCTTGTAGAAGACTTGTTCCGGGAACTGTACTGATGTTCTGTAAGTAATAGAATGTATTTATCGGAATGCTGCTGAGATACTATTTTTTCAGACATTTGAATTGGTTGTGTAAAACAAACAGTTACGATCTCATAGTTAATTTTTATATATGCTTAGCTTTATTCGCACAATCATAAATCATTTCATTTAAGCATTAAATAAAAACATGTCTTAGTTATGAAATATCAAAACATATGTTGGAGTTTCACATTTCATATTGGCGCAGGCCAAAAGGACAGGGAAAACTCAGTTTACCGTTACAGATAGCGATGGACAATTATAATCTAGACATAGTATGAAATGAAGACTCCTGAAAACGTCTGCATGTTTGAAAGAGAAAAATTCGAGAAGCATTTAACTGATATTGGAAATATTTGTACAATTTTGTAGGGCATTTATTGGGGAAGGTTTTAGTATATTGAAGTCATATCAAAATAAAAAAAGGAGTATTATAATAGCGATACTTTTTACAGTTACATCCAAACAAAATATTTTTGTCTTGGCACCAGGAGGAAAAACATATAATATAGTATACAAAGAAATATTATGAAGCAATCAGAATTTTAGTTTCATATCTAATTATACAGAGTTGATAACCAAGTGTGAAACAGTGAGTATAATGACTTATTTGTATATTTTTAAATTTTAAAACAGTTTTTCTATTGTATATTTTTAGTGAATTGTTTTATCTATGAACATGCCATATTTTTACCTTTTTAACAGTCTAAATATTTCTGAATGTGTGCTATAAAAATTATTTTGTAGTTATTTTTGATGATTTCTAATTATATTTTTAATTTTGTTTGATGTTGCGTGACATGTCCATGTCATATCGGGTAGAGACTAGACTTAAGTTTAAGGCTGATTTTTCCTCTTGGATTACTATGCCAACAACACTGTAGAGGTATAGCTAGTTTATAATAAAGCACAAAATCCACCATAATGTATCCTTACTATCTGAAGAAAAGATCAGGTTAACGAACGACTTTGACTTTCGAGGACTTGCTATTATCCTCCCTTTTCCACTATTCCACTCGTTATATGTTCAGGTCATGCAGAGGAAGATAAAAGGAAGTGAAATATTTTCAAAGTATACGAAAAAGTATTTCAAAGTATATGAAGACAGCATTGCCACTGATTTTATTTGTAATAAAAATAAGACTTAAAATGAAACAGCAAGAATAAATATAAAAATAGGAGCAGTAAATGGAATTCATCAATAAATATATATAAGTTTTATATATATATAGTATAGTGTTTATACTATTGCTTGAATTGTCTCCATTTTAGAAATAGTGAGCAAGGAATTACTTATGATAACCACTTGTGGTTGTAGGGCGGATAGTAAGTAGGGCTGCGCCGTTGGACAGAGAAGGATCCCGGTCATACAGGTGCACACTGACACCTTCGATATTCGGGAGGTTCAGCCAGTTCAACTCCAAGAGACGGGAGGCACCGGATTGAGATACCACAGAGGAAACCGTCAGGTAGACGCTTGGAACATCTAAGAAACGAAGTACGAAAACTCTGTTCAGATTATAACAAAGAAGTACTCCGTATAATAAAGAATGTCTCACTTCAAAACTTGGGATTACGAAATGCATCTATTTCGTAATCCCAACGTGATAGGGTTATCGCCAGGGCAAAATAGTGATGAATTAGTATTTAAACCAAACTCTTGATTTGGTTTAGTTACATACAAATTTTGTTAAAATATTATATTAATAGTACATATTTACATAATATATTTACAATTTTTACAATTAATAAAACATGCTTAATAATCCATGTTACTATATCAAAATTAAAAATCATAAAAATCTAACTTTCTTATAAAAAAAATATTAGCTTGTTTGTGTGTATGTGTGTGTATGTATGCGTATGTTTATCTTTGAGATATCTAGATAAATCTAACACAATTAATTTGGCGCAAAAGTAGTTGTAATAATGACTCAAAGAGCTTTGAAAATTAAATTTTAAAATTTATTAATAAAAAATATTTCATGTTTTGAATTGTTTTGGATAAATGTTTGCAAATATTTCCTGGTAATATCGTATTTAATAATTATATATATATAAAAAAATTTGATCGCAATAGAAGAGAAAAAACAACTGCCGTTATAAACAATTTAATTTCACTTTTGCATAATTCGCAAAATTTTTAAATGTAAATCTTCACTTAATGTTTAAAATAATAAAGATATTATATCAATATTTTTAGATGAAATTCAGTTATTCTTGTCTATGACTCTTGTTGAATGCAAAACATTTGGTTGCAGGCATAGCTAGTAAACTGATAAAAGGGAATAAATTAATACAAGTTTTTTTTTTTTTTGCTAATTTAGAAAAGAGGAATATCTTCAGTTTGGAAGGCAAAAAACGAGAAATAGCTTGTTTAGCATTCTGAAAAGGTTTGCAAAAATCATTAGAACCTACTAGCCGACTAAGAGAAAGAAAATTAATTACATTAACCATATTTTCAATTGCGCTATTGAAAAGGAATTATTACATATACAGGGTTAGCAAGAAATAAGTTACCCACTTCAGACGGCTCTAAAATGCGTTCTATCGATCAAAATGAGGTAAAATTAACAGATAATGCACTTTACACTTATTAAATATAAAAAAATTAGTACAAAAAATCACTGGTAGGTGGCGTTTTAGTACACATAAAACCATTTAATATGGTTTATAATCTATATCTATACTTATAAATAAAGCTCAATGTGTGTGTGTGTGTGTGTTGGCGCTCTACAGGCCAGGTAATTTGACCTAAGCTACCAAATTTGGTACATATATACCTTAGAGTCGGGAATGTGCATCTGGGGTCCCTTTTTCTGAATTTTTAATTAGAATTTTAATTATTAATTAAAAACTAACTTTCCCGCCAAAAAAAAAATCTTCTATTTTCCCCACCGCCAAATAAGTAAGGCTTCAGTTTTTTTTTCCCAACAGTAATGAGGCTAGGGTTAACATTTTTCGACCGATTATTTCAAACGATTCTGTTTAATTTCTTAATGTTTTATGCATTTAAAATTAAACATTGTTAATTAATCGATCTTTCAGATTCATTCTGAAGTACTTTTGAATTAAAATAACACAGAATAAAGGAAATTAAAAATGTCTAATCTGCATAGCGTTACCCCAACTGGCGTAGAAAAATTCACGCATTTGCGTTACCGTAACTGGCGTTGAAAATTCACGCATGCGCATTGTGTTCTGATTGTTGACAATATTATCAAAGGATGATTCTTGATTTAAATTATTTTTAGGTTAGTTGCATGCTTTTGTAATTAAATTGTATTTATGTTAGTTATATATTTTTTGTATATGCTTATAGTTTTAAGTACATCGTTTTTTAAGCAGTTTTTTTAAACCTGTTTTCGACCGATTATTTTAAACGATTCTGTTTATTTTCTCAGTGTTTGATGCATTTAAAATTAAACATTGTTAAATAATAGATCTGGTCATGATGAATCTGAGAAAATTTTGTTGAGAAATTCTTGAGATATTACATAAATTAGGAAAGATATTCTTTAGTACCCATAAAGTTTAAACGCTCAGTTACTGTTATCAGTAATCATATTATAAAAAAATGCTTTGTTTCAGTAAAAAATATTATTATATTAATTGCAGATTAATTCTTTCCACTTTAATTTAAAGCATAAATTCTACGGGAGCTAACAGAAAATGAGAGAGATACATATTACGTTATGACTGAAGACTATTATAATATTATGAGTGAATTATATGACTATCAAAATTTGAAGCTTTAAAATATTTTGATGAAGAATCTATTAAAGTAGGAATTGTGTAAAATATTTAATTATTAAAATTTAAACGAACATTAAGATTGGCGAACCATCTGGTCGCCAAAGGCGGCTAGTTGTTAAATAAAGTAAAATTAAAATTGCTCAGTGTGTCCTCTTTAATTTTCAACAGTATGTTCTAATAGGAGAACCATACATTTTCTATAGATGACCGGAGTGAGCCTGCCGGAATATTAAGAATATGGCGCCGAATGTTTTCCTTCAGATCTGGTAGAGATGATAACCTTTGACGGTAGATATTGTCCTTAAAATAACCTCGCAACCAAAAGTCGCAAGGGGTGTATCCGGCGAGCGAAGAGGCCATGCTATTGCGAAATGACGGCTGATAACTCGTGTTTCTGTGAAATGCTGTCTTAACAATCTCTTTACACGACGATCAATATGAGGTGGTGCACCATCCTGCATGAAAATGATGCCTTAAAGGTATCCACGCTGTAAAAGAGTTGGCATTACAAAATCCCTCAGCATAACATGGCACCGTTGTCCTGTGACGGAACAGATTTGGATTCCATTTGAAGTTATATCTTCAAAGAAATACTGCCCAATGATAAAGGTAGCTGTAAAATCACACCGTATTGTCACTTTTTCAGGGGGTTCCTGGAAAAGCTTGCAAGGGTTGTTCCTTGATAACGTGAGGGTTTTCCTCTGCCTAAATTCGATAGTTGTGGGTGTTAACTTACCAATTCAGGCAAAAGTGGGCCTCATCACTCTACAGAATGTTCCATGGCCAAGTTGTGTCAACCACCATTCGAGAAAGGAACTGAAGTCCAAAAGTTTTACGGACCTCTAAATCCCCGCCCTGAAACAGGTGCACAAACTTGATTTTGTATGGATAAAAATGCAAAATCTGCCATACGATTATTCGTACAGTTGAATACGGCATATCCAGAAACAACTGGCAAAACACGGGAAACAACTGGCAAACTCACACTATTATGTGGCGACTGATTGCTGGCTTCAATGAGCGCGGTCGCAACATTTTCGGCGCTATAAAGACGCGATTTTTTTTTCGTCCTCTACCTGGAAGAATGCTAAGTTGCCCAGTTTTTTTCAAATTTCAGTATCATCTTGCGTAGAGTACCTGGAGACATTGGACCTCTTAGTATCTTCTACGATGAAATTCCTTTAGAGCTGCAACGGAGTTTTGTTGATTCTGGTAGAACAATTTCACCAGTAGCGCTTTTCCTTGCAACGTAGGCATGACAAACAGAGAAAAAAATAATGTTCGGGCGGAATCCGACTTTTTTTTTATCCAAAGAAAAATGATAATAGACATGCGCTGTAACGCAAATTATGTTTCACATTTTCAATATATGCAAATAAATGCCATTTGTGTTACAGCGCCATCTATTCGGGAATTTTTGTACTAAATTTTTAAATTAATAAATGTAAACCGCATCATCTGAATAATCTGTAGTTCAAATTTTATCTTATTTGGACCAATAGAACGCATTTTAGAGCCCTCTGAAGTGGGTAACTTATTTCTTACTAATCCTGTATATTCTTTGCAATATGTGATAGGCAAACACTCAAACAATTACGGAACGCTCTTTATTATAGCTAGTTTAATAGTTCAACAATATTACATTTTAAAGTAACTGACTTATTTGAACTGAATTTACTTTTAAATTTAAATAATCAGTGTGCAACTAACATATTTTAAAGGATTGTTGTTTATTTTCACGTATATATATTTTTAAACTGTAAAACGCTGAAATATACGAATTAACTGTGAAATAGTGCTTGTGAGAATTTGTACGTACGGTCTCGAGATAGAAAGATTACAGGTTCAAGACCTGATTTCATTGAATATCGATCGTGTATGCGGAATTGAGGCCCTTTAAATTTGTCATCATAGGATCAAACAACCTCTTTCTATTTAAAAACTATGATATCGTCTTTCTTACCTTACCACGGTTCAAAATCATCAGATCTGTCTCATTTGGTTTAAAGAAGAGATTCTAATTTAATTGAATTTAACTAAAGTAAACTTTCTGATGAAGTGTTAATTTTTTAACTTGAATATCGCTATGTACAGTAATATTGAGTGAACGTTCGATTTTCTGATGTTCTAACAACAGGGTTCATCGCAATTCTAATAGATTAGAAAGCAATGAAATGATTTTAAAGTTTATAATTGGGGATTATATATATATTATTATATTTAGGGGGCTTTAAATCTGGTTATGAATAAAGTTTCTTGGCTTTGTTTTAATAGTTACAATCTTTCTCTCCCTCTTTACCTTTTTTCTTTTAGTTAACTCTATGTATGGAATATATCTGATTGTTTCTGTTTTCTCCTTCCCCAGCGAGGTGTAAAAATTCCATAATGAATTCATTACCTCTGTCAAGTAAGAAGCTCTCATATGCTTGGCATTGTACTGCAAAAAACAGACCCAGAATTGGCCACCACAGCCATAAGTTATTCTTCGGAGACATTAGGGACTTTAGGATTTCAAACCTGAAAGAGAAAAAAATTTATTCAAATATATTGAAAAAAAAATTCTACAAATAATACGCAATACTAACACTGTACCAATATTTTTACCCCTTATTTGTGAGCTGTATGTACATAAGCTGCATACATCAATAGAATTTCCATTCCTTCGTGGTATTGATCTGTTTCTAATAAACAAATATACAAGGTGTTTAAGAATTCGTGTTCTAAACCTTTGGAGTTAAAACAGTAACATTGAATCTAATAATATTCTACGGTGAGCATGCGGTCGAAAATTCACTTATAAGTTAGGAATAGTCACAGTCTTAGATGCTTAGATATAAATTTATTAGATGCAAATACAGAAGAAGTGTCACTAGGTTTCTAAATTACTTTGTGTCATTTGATTGCACCTAATCAAATGACACATCTGATTTCTAACTCTCGACCACATGTTATATAACATTGTTAGATTCAGCATTTGGACCAATTTCTGAGATACCTTGTAGAGTAATAAGAGTAATTCTTAGTTCTATCATTGCAAGATAAACAATAGCAATTTGCTGCTATTCAGTGTACCATGCATCTAAATTTTAGATTACTTCAAAAATGAGAGAAACACTGATTTCTTCGCTAAAATCATCCATTTAAAAAAGAATTTTTATTTCTATCACATGCAATCTAAAGATGAATCTATTTTACGTCTTAAACTAAAAGCATGAAAATAATTCGTATGACATGCGTATGTCTCTTGTCAGATTTAAAAGCAAAAATTATCCGTATTATAGCTTGAAATATAGTAATAATGAAACCGAATACTTGTTTAAAACGTACTGCAATTTATAATATTGTTCCTCGCGTGAACAATAACTTATTGTATTAGTTTTTTTTTAACCGTTGGATAAACTTGATTTTATCATTAACAGAATGCGCTATTTTTATTTTTCTCTTGTTGGAATATATTGAAATAGTTGAAATCAATCGGTGGATACTTACACATTGCAAGGAAACGCGTAAACCGCACAAAACGCCAAGGCCTATTGTTGCAGAAAATGGTATTATTGCATAACAATATCGAAGAACAAAGCTTTCTAAACATTGGCCATTTGGATTTTGACGACATGAAACTACCTATCTGCAATCTGGATCTACTTTCAATTAATTGGAACTTTCTAATATGCATTTTGCAAGCGCTCTTTGTTTATAGCATTGTGCATGAAACAAATGATGCATATAGCTGTCTCTTTTCTATCTTCCTAAACGAAGTCTGTTTTTGATACTTTGACTATACAAACATACTTTCTAACAAAGTCAAGAACTGACATCTATATATAATACATGCGCTAGTTTTATTAATTTACTGTTGGAAAAAATGGGAAAATAATTATTTTTCTTTGTTCTTTGAACTATGCTATTAGATCGGAATTAGATCAGAAGATACGCTAAGATAAGATGAAAAAAAGAATTAAAAAGAATTCATCTACGAGTCTTAAGAATTTTATTCAATGACATTTTTTTATTTGCCAACTCACGAAGATTAAAATAAATATGCGAAATAATCTAATTATTTATTTTTAATAGAGAATTCAAAACAATATTAGAGATTATACTATTTTTCCATCTTACAGATAGACATTATTAATAGCTGTAGGTTATTTCTTAATATTTTTGAAACCACTAAATTCAAAAATATACAACAACATAGTATCTTTGTCAGTTGAAAACTTCCAGGGGCAGAAAGTGATTGTAAAAATTAAATAAATAAATAATCTCTAATTCGAACCTATGTAGCTTAACTTAACTTAATTTTTTAGACTCGATTTATTTACTTTTATTTTCATACAGAAGTGAAAAAAAAAGACAAAGCCAGATATAATTTTCCAATATTTATTAAGTATTATAATATTATATATCAAATCTTTTGAGGAGTTAAATATCTAGCAGAAAAAAGTTATTTTATTTAAAAAAATTAATAACTTTTTATGCATTAAATTTTAATCATTTTTTAAATATTTGTACGGAGTGAAAGTTGGAATCAAAAATAGAGCTAGTCAGTTTTTTACATTATTCTGAATTTATTTTTATTCTGAATCAATTATTAGATTATACTAATAGCTTTTAGCCAAACGATTTTAGTTTTTTTTAGAATTCAATCAGAAAGAAAACGATTTTATTAAAAAAAAGTTTGAAACTGCACATGTTAATTTTATTGATGCAAAACATGTTGCTTATTTTCACCATACTATATTTTGAATAGTAAAATTTGTATTATTTCTTTCATAAATATATTCTTTGTTCATCGTTGTTATATAGTGTTCTTTTATTTTTCTTATTTTTACAATAAATACTTATTTATTATCATTATTTTTGTTTTTGCTAATAGTATTTTTGATGAGATCAAAATATTTTTTCAGTTATGGGAAGAATGGAAAAGTTGTGTCACGAAGAACGAGCTAAGATTCTTAGTTTTAGAGAGTAGATGGTTTGCCTTCCAGAGAAATTGCAAAACGATTATGACGCTCAAAAGGTGTCGTGAATAACATCTTGAAAGAGTTTGACCATTGTGCTATATATAAATGATTTAAAGAAAAAAAATCGTCTCTGTCTAATCGATAAAAAAAAAGTCATAATCAATCGAGACCTTTCTCTACACCAATCTTCTACTGGAATTAAAAAGGAATTGCAGCTGTCTAGTTCGAGTAGAACTATGCGCAATGCACTTTTGAAATTTTCATATGTAAAATAGCCTTCACTAACAAAACTAAAAATATTTAATCTTGTGAAATGGGCTAAACAGCATATTGTCCTTGGAAATAAATGGAATGACAGAATTTTTTTAAAAGAAAAGAAATTTAATTTGGACAGACGACTTCCGACATTATTGGCATACTTTATGTCGTGTACGGACAGTGTTTTTAAAGCCAATTTGGCGGTGGTAGTTGATTATTTGGTGGGAATTTGTTCATAATGAAACAACTTCGATAATCTTTTTGAAACCAAAATTAACTCTGAAGGATATCAAAACATTCTTGTCGAAAAATTATTACCAGGAGATTTTTTCATTACAAGTGGGCATTATATTATTCAAAAAAATGTTTAATGCAAAAAAAAAAAAAAAAA